>JXCR01094744.1:0-25358 GCA_002079205.1 Phalaenopsis hybrid cultivar
TATATATATATATATCCGTGTGTGTGTGTGTGTGTAAATTAAAATGCCTTTCAGAAGCAAGCGACGGGATTTCAATTCCGGCGGCCGACAGCTTCCAACGGGCAACTCCTTAACCAAAATAGTGCCGACAGCTTCTGGCCACTCCGCTGGTAATGAGCTTCTCTCTTCATATTAATTAGGAAATATTATCTTCATACATCGGTAATATGTTCATCTCCCTCATGGACCAAATTACCCTTCTTCCGTTGGCATCCTTTACCCATTTGTGCCTTGGAAAAGTACAGTCAACTCTTTTGGAGTTCAGGACCGTCTATTCAATCACACTAAAATAAGAAATTTTTAGGAGGCTGTTAAGGACTTTTTAGTCTTTCTGTGGGGTCTGACCCGAAATAGGTGTGTTGGTGGACTAGTTCCACTTGGGCATTGTGTGTTGTAAAGTTGGTCCCACACTGGGTCCTGAACTGCACTTTTTCCCTTTTGAGTTTGATTTGCTATTTTGGAAATTAAATCAAATTTTGTCGTGTTGCACATGATCTTCAATTTTTTTTATATTAATTAAATTTTTCTGCTTTCAAACTATTTTTGATAAATTTTAAAATCTCCATAAATTAAATAAAGACTTACCCGGTTTATAGATCAACCTCTGTTACTTTTGTGCTCGCACTAAGATTACGAGGTTTTGGCCAAATAGCTAACCCTAGAGCTTTCTTTTTTGAAGCTATGCCAATGGCGTTCTGAATGCTCACTTTTACCTGCAACCTGCCAACGAGCCGCAGTGCCCGCAATGTCGCTCCCACCATCAAGTTTGAATCGGGATTTGAAGATCTCGAGGCTGTTCTCGGGAAAGCCTCGTTCGTTGTAATAAACTGCCCTCAGGACTTTCTCTGCCAAGTTTAACCTGACCTGCCCTCAGGACTTCCCTTCATACAAGAAGGTCAAGACTACTGCCACCATGGAACCTACCAAGCATATTGTTCCCGTTTCTGCTAAGGGAAAAGAAGTTTTGATCGTTGAAGACTCGACTGAAGTATTGGTTGTCCTGCTGTCAGTATTTGAAATCAGATCAATTTTGAGGACTGCGTTGTTAACATAAACCCAAAAGAGAAACCGCAGCCAAAAGGTTTGAAGGGCAACTGAAGCCCAGATTTCAACAAAAGTACATGTTGATGAAACGCCTCATTAACAGGAGTCAGAATTACCGGAGACTTCAGCACTTCTGCAAGTGAGTAGGTTCCAACCCTTAATGGATACTAACGGGTACAAAATATCTAGAAGATCACCACTACTTTACCATCACCTCATGGACATGGTGGGGAGAGGAAGAAGCCTGCTCCTATCACCCGAGTCAGTTAATTTTTTCAGAGACTAGTTGCCAATGAAGGTTGCTCAGTTGGTGAGTTACTCAAACGAGTGGGGTGTGCAGTATACCCTCCCATGAAGAAAGAAATTCTAAGGGACATCAGAACTATCAGACAATCTTAGAAATCAACTGAAGCTTTTCCTGCTCGCATTCCCTTCTGGTTCCACGTGGGAAGCAGAATTTATACCACCATTCTCACTACTGATTCTACCTTCACTAAACCTGCAGGACGTCGGATAGTTAAGTCACATATGGGTCCAATAATTATACTAATTACCAGTTACAAGGATGTTCTTAAAGTTCTGAAGGAAAAGACGAAGAGGTTACCCAATGTTGTATCTGGTCTGCACCATAGGGAGCATACTTTTCTTCGACATGCCGATGTTTCTGCTGAGACACTCTATCTTAAGACATCACTATCAAAGAAAAGGTGTGGGTACCCAAGGTTGTACCGATACGATCCAGTAAGCCCACAGGGTAGGATCATGGAATAAAGCACAAGTCTGAAGTATCTGACATTGTCACGCCAATTGCCAGCTATAAGGATGAACAGGTGGAGGAGGTTCAGTAAAGTCCTCCGGATCTCAAAATATTACAAGAATAAATTATTGAAGGAAAGGTCAAAAGACTTAGTGTCAAGATTTTTGAGTTGGCCTGAAAACATGGAGTTTTCATTGATGATGATGATGAAGATTTTGACATCAATGATTACCTCAAAGAAGATTTCATCGATATACATGTCATTGAGACTAAAGACGTTGCATTTGCGTGTGACGCTTAACCTCTCGTCAAAGTGAACGCCGTAGATGAGTTGCGTAGGGCTATTTTTTGAAAGGATAAACAAATCAGTCAAATGAAAAAAAGAATGGAAGAGATGGCTGCTGCCATGACCGCCATGGCCACAACTCAAGGACAGTCTCAACCACCACAATTAGCCTCCCCAGAAGTTAATCAATCGAAGATTATACACATCACAGATGAAAGGAGAGAAGTCACCTTAACAAATAGAGATGGTCAATAAAAGAAAGATTCTCCATCGAGTGCCATAATAGAAAGAGAATTTAAGCAAATGGTCGAGTAGGTTCGAGAGGCCTTAGCCCAATCTAAGCGTGGTGCATTGATTCTGAAGGGTAGACCTTACCAAGAGGAGTTCGATACCGTACCCTACCATAAGGGTTTTGTGTCACCAAACTTTAAGATATTTGACGGGACTAGAAATACCAGGAAGCATATAGCACATTTTCGAGCCAGTTGTGGCAACACAGGAGGAAACAAAGCTTTACTCTTTCGACAGTTTATCAGCAGCCTGCCAGTGTTCATTTTTTATCGGTATGCCAAACTACCCAACAGATCAGTCAAGACGTTCGGCGAGCTAGAACAATTATTCGTGAAAATATTTGCTAGAGTGCAACATCATGTTTCTATTGGAGATCTCATAGTAGAGAAGTAGAAGCCCAACAAAACTTTAGTGGACTACATTTTGAGGTGGAGAAACCTTAGCATGAAATGTGAACCTTAACTACAGGAACATCACATAATTGAGATCTTACTCAAGAGCATCCATGGGCTAGTAGCTCTCATGCTCAAGGGACTCACCATTAAATCCTTTAAGAAGTTACTTAGCAAAGCTAGCATTCTTCAAGAAGAAGTCAAACATATGGATTCTCATGAGAAGGTTAAGAAGTCCAGGATGACTAGAGTATTTGAAAAGAAGCCCAGAACAGTGACAACAGTCGATAAAGGAAAGCAACCAATGAAAATATATGTAGAAAATTCTTGTCAGTCGTGATCGCAACATGATCAACAACAGACACAACAGTATGGCCAGTCTAGCCAGCAACTGCCTTAGGGAGGATCATACTAAACAAAGAACAAGAAAATATCCATTATAGAACGTAGGAAGGTAGTGTACTTCTTTAAAGATCAAGCCGTACTTAATATGTTTAGAAGTTTGATGAAGAATCCTGAGTTTAGATTACCAGATCCAAGGAAACCTAAAGAAGTCAACGGGAATAATCAACTAATATATTGCCCATATTATGTATTGATTGGACATACTATAATGAATTGTTTCATCTTTAAAGATTGGCTCGAGAGGAACTTTAAAGAAGGGAATAAAAAAATCTTGAAAGAATATTTAAAAGAACCTAAAAAAGGTTTTATAAATATATTTTTGGCTGAGCCAGTCTATCCGATTGACCCATATACTGGAAAAGATGGATGGAGTACGACTTGGAACAAGCTCAAGAAGGTCCTGAATCAGATCCAGTCTGCATCAAGACAAACCTCCATTCAATGTTTTCAGCCTGCCAAGCCTGAGATGAAAATTTTTCCAAAAGATCCCTCCTTGTCAAAGAAGAAGAGGAAGAATACCTCCACAAAGACTAATAGCATGGTGGGTAGGATAAGGGCTGCCTCTGCTAGAATAGTTGTCTTGGAATTGGAGAAGAAAATCCTCGAACCCATGAACTTGTATTATTATCTTTTTGCCTCTCTAAGGTCTTATGAATATAATGATTATGATTTCGGCTACATTTTAACTATTTTTAATGATAATGTAATCGATTATAACCAATCTAACATCAATATTGTTTCCCAAATCAATCCTCAAATTGTAATTGAGTCTGATTAACTCATTAATAAGACCGATGAAGACATCGATAATGCCAATTATGACAACGATGGGAATGAGGAACCAATCTTCGAGCGCCATGGCGCACCACTTGCTGTCAACTTAGATCTTTTCGACAAAAAAGAAACTCTGGAAGATTCGACAATGGTATCTCAAAAAAAAAATTACAGAGGTGAACTTAAGGAGCGGGAAAGTATTACCCCGGAGGTCAGCTCTGGCAGATAAAGGAAATCAAATAGTAACCTCGAGAAGAGCTGCCTCCACCTCCGCTAGTGGAAGAACCACATAACCAAGTAAAGATTGGAGGATCATACAAAGTGGATTATAATGTGCTAGCTCATCTTAGGAAGTTTCCGACCAAATTAAGCATCTACGACGCTCTAATCCTATCAAAGGAAATGATAGAGTCTCTGGTTACAGTTTTGCTTGACCCAGAGATTTGTTTAGCCCAGATGACCAACAGATCCTCCGATGAAGTTTGCTCATTAAAAGAACAACCTAGAATACCTTTACAGATGAATAGTTGCTGCTCGGTACCGCCGATCATAACCGTCCACTCTATATCTTTATTGACATCGGTAGATTTGTATTGTCAAGAGTTTTGAAAGAACCTGGAGCATCACTTAACTTGATGAGTCTACGGACATTAGCCTATTTGAACATTGAAGCTCTGGAGCTTACATTTGATAAAATGATGCTAAGAGGATTCAACCAAAAGGGAGAAAGAGCCCTTGGATCAATTACATTACTTATACAAAGTTAGATAACAACCACCAAATTTCATATCATCGACACCGAGACCTTTTTTAATGCTCCGCTGGGTCGACCGTGGATTCACAAACACAACATGGTTCCGTCATCTCTACACCAGTGCATTAAGTACTACAAAGAAGGACAAGAACATTACAATAAGGGAGATTTACAACCTTTTTCAGTTCATGAAGTTGGCATTTATGAAGATGCCGCCTACTACGCACCTCCAAAGAAATCTGTCTTCTCTCATGAAATTGTAGAAAATGAAGTAGAAGAGTCAGAAGAATTACGAAGGCAAAGCCATTCAACTCCGCTTCAGCAATCTTCCACCACTCATTTGCAATGAGCTGGTGGGAATTCTTTTATTTCACACACCCAAGGTCAAGGTCGAGGGCGTGAACGAACAAGAACTAATTTAATTACTTGACGGGCTAGGTCGACCATTAAAATTGATGATGAAGATAGCTCTTAAGATGAAATAATGATGATAAAATAGAAGAAACCCCAGTACAAGATATCCTTAGAAGATACGGAGAAAAGAGAGTATGAGACAATGTATGATTGGATAAACCATTATGTGAACACCGTGACCCTTACTCCGATCCTCCCTTAAAAAGTCCAGAGTTTAGAGGTCAAGGAAGTCCGTAGCACTACTTCAAAGCCGATCAAAATTTATCGTGCTTCAAATTCTTCTAATCTTGAAATCATGTAAATTTTGGATGAGGATCCTAATAAATTAATGGAATTGCCTTTTGGTTACATTTTGCCTTGTGTACAAAAGTTAATTCAACAGGGGCATTTGCCAAAACAAATACCGAAAGATAAACTACAACTTTTTGAAAAATTATGGAATGTTAAAAGTCAAACTCCTAACTCGAAAGAGGGTATCAGATTTGGTACAATCGGACCAATCGATGATTCAAAGTTTTGCATGGCATTTACTAGTGAATCGGAAGAGGATTGCCTTGATGTGGAGGATGACTCTACTGATCAGCTAATAGAAGATGCCCCACCAAAATTTGAGGAAGAAATCAAATCAATTATTGATGAATTAAAGGAAATTAACCTCGAGACGGAAGAGCAGCCCTGACCTACATTTATAAGTTCTCTACTCAACGATGAAGAATCTTTAGAGTTGATCAAAATATTAATAGAATTCAAAGGTTGCTTCAAATGGAGTTATGATGAAATTTCAGGGCTGTAAGCAGAAGTCTCAATTCATAGAATTGGGGTAGATAAAGATATGACCCCGATAAAACAAACTTCAAGAATAATGTGCCTCGAAATAGAGCAGCAAGTCATTGCTGAGGTAAATAAATTAATAGACGCTAACTCTACATGGTTATTGCATAAACTTTTCTTCTTATCTCTATCGTCATTATTTCATCTTAAGAAAGCTCTTAAGATGAAATAATGACGATAGAGATAAGAAGAAAGCTCTTAAGAGCAATACCCCACATGGTTAGCCAATATTGTGCCAGTTAAGAAGAAAAATGGAAAAATCTGTGTATGTGTGAATTTTAGGGATTTGAACAAAGCTTGTGCAAAGGACAAGTTTCTATTACAATTACCAGAAATGATGGTGGATATCGCTTCGACACATGAAATTTTTTCTTTCATGGACGGATTGTCAGTATACAACCAAATCAAGATGGCTCCCAAGGATGCAACACATACAACCTTCAGAACACCTATCAATATTTTCTACTACACAATGATACCATTTGGGTTGAATAATGTTGGAGCAACATATCAACGAGCATTGATGAAGATTTTTGGAAACCTCATTTAAAACCAAGTGGAGTGCTATGTGGATGATTTGGTCATCAAAAGTAAATAAAAAATAGATCATTTGTATAATTTTAGGATAGTGTTTCAACGATTACAACAATACGACCTTAAGATGAATCCATTAACATGCGTCTTTTGCATTACCTCCGGGAAATTTCTAGGATTCATTGTCCGTTATCGGGGAATCGAGATCGACCCGGATAAGATTAAAGCTATCTTGGAAATGCCTCCACCCAAAACTTTGAAACAACTATGTTCCTTTCAAGGAAAGTTTGCATATCTGAGGCGCCTTATTTTTAATCTCTCACGTAGGTGTCAGCCCTTCTCAGCATTAATTAAAAATAAAGCCAAATTCATTTGGAAAGTCAAATGAAAGTGAAATTTTAAGGACGTTAAGCAATATTTAATGACACTTCCTACTTCCTCTTTTGGCGGCCCCTATCTCGAGAAAACCTTTAATACTTTAGACCACGGCCTTAGATGACTCTCTTGGAGCACTCTTAGCTCAAGTCAATGAAGAAGGTAAATAAAACAGACTCTACTACTTGAGTCATCGTTTAATACCGATAGAGATAAGTTTTCTACCTATTGAGAAGCATTGTCTAGCTTTGATTTTCGCCACCCAAAAGCATAGACATTACATGCTTTCTCATAAGATTACCCTTATCTCGAAAGTTAATCCGTTGCAATATTTGGTGACCCGACCAACACTCTCTGGATGTCTAGCAAGATAGTCAATGATTTTGTTACAATTAAATATAACTTATGTTCCCCTTTGTGTTATCAAGGGACAAATTTTAGCATATTTCCTTGCTGCACACCCACTTCCTTCCGGGTCCCCTCTTAATGACGAGTTACCAGATGAGCAAGTATTACAAATGGATTTCTTCAGTGCTGAACACTAGAAGATGTACTTCAATGGAGCTTCGTTAGCCAAAAAACATAAAGTAACAGAGACAATTATACCAGGGTAAGCAAGAATTAGCTTGATCTTCATCACGCCAAATAAGGGTATGCTGAGGTTCTCATACCACCTGATAGAGCCGTGTACCAAAAATGAAGCAGAATATGAAGCACTAATTACCAGTTTGGAGTTAGAAATCTCAATGGATATAACAGATATTGCCATCTACAGTGACTCACAACTCGTTATCTAAAAAGTCACCGACAATACAATATTTTGAAGCCAAGGTTAGCATAATACCACCAATACACAACGAAGCTACTAGAATAGATCTCTAGTATAACTTTCTACCGAATTCCTCGGCAAGATAATGACCATGATGACGCTCTAGCAGAACTTACAAAAGAATTAACATGTCCCCCAAAGGCTTCCTCTGACATTACGGTACAAGGAAGATAGGTTTTGTCTCAAATCGACTTTAAAAATATACACAAGATCGAAAAAGAAGAAGAAACGATGGTTGCGGTTGCTGATATCAACAAAGATTCGCGTAAGCTATTAATAGAATATTTAAAAACTGGAAAGCTACCAGAAGACAAGTCTGCAACACATCACATCACAAGAAGGGCTATGTCGTGCATTCTAATAGGCGATGTCCTCTACAGAAGATCATTCGATCAAATGTGGCTACGATGCCTAAGCAGGGCTGAAGTTCAAAATATTGTCAAAGAAGTACATGTCGGATTGTGTGGCACTCACCAGTCAGGGCCAAAGATGAAAATAAAGATCAACAGACTAGAAGATTATTGGCCGGCAATGATGTCCGACTGCCTGGATACAACCAAAAGCTGTCACCAGTGCTAAGTGCATGGGGTGGTCTTGCATCAACCTCCGAATGTGGTACACCTGACAGTTGCTTCGTGGTCATTCGAGTGTTGGGGCATGGACATAATAGGTCTGATAGACTCTCCATCCTTTAAAGGGCACAGATTTATACTTGCCGCTACAGATTACTTTTGCAAATGGGCAGAGGCAGTGTCGTTACAAGAGGTTACAGCACAACACATCCTTCAATTTTTCAAGAGCCAAGTCGTCTAAGATTTTGGATCTCCGCGTAGAATAATTTTTTATAATGGGATAGCCTCCAAGAGCACAAAAATCAACAGCTTTGTCAGACGACATGTGATAGACAGGAGATACTCTACGATCTACTATCCCAGGGAAAATGGCCTGGTGGAGGCCTTCAATAAAACACTCATACAGATTTTGAAGAAGACACTAGATGAAAAAAAAGATATTGGCATAACAAACTGTTAGAAGCCTTGTGGACCTACCAAACAACATTCAGGACCCTTATTCAGTGTACACCCTACATGCTCGTGTACGGGTCCGAGGCTGTACTACCGCCAGAGGTTCAGACGACGTCTCTCAGAGCCGCTGTCACCAATCAACTTACATTAGAAGAAAGTGCAAAACAGAGCTTGAAGAATTGGAAAGTCTTGAAGGAAAATGACTAGAAGCACATTAACATTTGGAACTTTACCAAGCGAGGATGGTACAAGCTCATGACAAATTGTTCCGCCAAAGGACATTCAAAATTGGTGATTTTGTAATTGTTCTCAAAAGGCTTATTCTTGCGTGCCGCAAGAAAGGTGGAAAATTTGAGCCAACTTGGGAAGGACCATTTTTTGTAGAAAAAGTCTACTCAGGGCGAGCCTACCAGCTGGTAGATTTCTTAGGTAAAAGACCCATGTTGCCGATCAATGAACGATACTTGAAGACATATTATGTAACTTGACATTGCTTGAATTGAAATTTTGATTATTCTGGGGTTATTTATTTAGCTAAACTTCTGTGACCTGGTCTAAAATTTTATAATAAAATTAACCTCAATAAATGAAAAGTTTTAAAGTTACATACTTCGATTTTCCCTTTTCTACTTTTAAGTTTGATATCTTACTAAATCAAACAAAATATATACATAAATAAATGATTTTCTCATAAATATAAAATAAAAATTTTCCTAAAAAATACTTTGTTTTGTCCTTGCTCCTACTAAATTTCAGCGCACTGATGTTTTTCTGTCGTTTGCAGAGAAAATGTTAGGATAGAAGATGATCTTTGCTTTCAAAGATGGTTGGAGTCTTACACTTAACGGGGAAAGGGCCTCACAGGGTGACTTTATAGACTTCGACATGGACTTCGGTCAAGTTGATATAGACTATGAGGGTCCTCTGATGGACGTGGTCAGCCGTTAAGATAAAGAAGGGCTACCAGCACTGTTAAAGATCAACACCAAGAAGGATTCCTCACTGAAGAGGAAGATCTGATCGAGGGGACTAGTTGCCTCAGTGAGGATCTGATGGAGCAAGATCCGATGTTGATAATGCAGCAAGATCCGATGGAGGGGACTAGTTGCCTGCCATCTATGATAACTGCACCGATTGGAGGCCTAGTTACTACTGATGATGAGAGACTGCTAGATGCCCCGTTATGAAGGTTGCAACGCAGAAACGCCAATCGTCAAAAACATAGAGCTTTCCTGCGTGAAGAAAGAAGGTGCTAGAAGGAAGCAGAGAACTTGCTTACCTTAATTTCTGAGGGAAAAATCTATGATGCATGCATGAGAGAGACTTCCTCCAACTTGCCTGCCACAGAGGATGAGTTTGAGTTCATTATAGAGCTGACAATACCAGAGATTCCAAATGAGCTTTGTGCGGGTTGGCCAACATGCAACACTGAGATTCCCACATGGATACCAACTACAAGGGAATTTGTTGAACGTTCAGACTACAACGTCCTCCACCTAAAGTGTTACAGTACTCTAGAGGAGTACACGTCCATCGATGATGGATTTCAGATCATCGATCACCCAATGGGGGATTCATATATTCTGCTTTATACAAAGACAACACCAGCATGGATTCCTGCTGATAATGAAATGAGGGAGCGTCATCGATAGCCACCAATCGTCACCACCGCAGAATTCTACAAAATGAGTAAAGTAATGAAAAGGGAATTTGAATTTTATGAAGAAGCTCAAGGAAGATTCGTCAATATACTAGAAGGCTTAAAGCGTACACTAGAGTCTTCTCCAAAAGTGATGAAAGAAGCATTCTCAACTGAATATTTGACCCAAGGGACAGGGGCCGAGCGGGTCTTCTAATGAAAAGGTCCTATTCTAAACCATTGAAAAGGATGAGTCACAAAGGTAGAATCACCATACATTGTGGTTGCTGTTATAATTTTACAAAGGACAGGCAAGGAAATTCCCCGAGGATTTTAAGACATGATGAGGTGGATTCGTTGCCTCCTATGATAAAGTGGATAATCAAGAGGATGGTTTGATGGAGCATACTTCCAGCCGATTGCATTCCCAACAACTGCATCATCAACATCTACGATGAGGGCGATTGCAATCCCCCACATATATACCATCATGATTTCGTGAGACCTTTTCACACGATCTCCTTCATTAGTAAGAGCAATATGCTGTTCGGGAAAGAGATAGATGTCATTGCCTCTGGTGAGTTCAAAGGATCCGTGGAGATTTTGTTACCAGTGGGTTCAGTGTTGATTCTTAAAGAAAATAGAGCAGACCTTGCCAAACATTGCATTCTAAGAGTACACACCGCAGAGTGTCTGTCACATTCAGAAGGATGGATAGTAGCAAGATACCATATGGATTCCAACCAGATCTAGAGTTAGAGGAGCTACAACATTACGAGCTATGAGAGGGTTGCACCTCTAACTACATGCAAAAGGAACTCTTATCCTGGAGTGTGACTTAGTAGGTCAGCTCAATCAAAAGCTCACCCCACCGAGGATGGACAGTCAGGGGATACCATTTAATACTATGTTTTGACACATCAGGCATGATGATATATGTACCAGATATGCTCAGCTTGTGATATGTACCCAACATGAGAGATTTTCATATGTACTTTTGACAACATTCAACATGTTGTGCCTTTTAATGCTCTGGCCTATGTTCAATCTATAACACCTATTTGAAGCAGATTAATGAAATATCTTTCAAAATTTAGTCTGTTTGTTCAATTGGCCTTTTGTGTGATGGATAAAGAGCTACAAAACCATACGTTGGTTTCAAACTACAATGAACGAAGAACAAAACAATAAAAAAAACCCCCCTCTTTTGAAAATCAATCAACGAAAACTAAATTTTAAAAATATATTTTGATAATTAAATATGATAAAAATAACAAAAAAAGAAAATAAATCTGTTGAGTTGATTCTCTCGATTTCGAGGTCTCTTAATCTTTGCTCATGCAAGACGACTATCTTTGTCTACACTAATTCTCTTCACATTCCCCGCTGAATTTCACATTCTGCACAAAATCTCTCAAAATTTCACAAACTTTTCTCATTGATACCTATCCTCACATTACAAATATCTATGAGTTCAACACCACGAATTCTCTACACTATTTTCATATTATTCTCGGTGAAGGTACCGAGACGCTAATTCTTTTCACGCTACCCCTTGGGTTGGATGTGAGTCATAGTGCTTTCCTCCCCAACGTAGCAGATACATTGCCACCACTTGGGTTGGATATGAATCTCATAGCTTTCCTCCCTAATGTGGCACATATCCTTGAGATTGGTATAAGGCCCCCCTTGAATGGAACACGACATCCTATTCTCAACCTCGAGAATGATATAAGGCCCCCTTGAATGGAACACGTCATCTTATTCTCAATCTTTGATATTGGTGTAAGAGCCCCTCAACATCCTATTCTAAATCTTTGATATTGGTGTAAGAGCCCCCTTGAATGGAACACAAAATCCTATTCTCAATCTTTGATATTGGTGTACGACCCCCTTGAATGGAGCATGACATTCTATTCTTAATCTTTGATATTGGTGTAAGACCCCCTTGAATGGAACACGAGATCCTATTCTCAATCCTCGAGATTGGTATAAGACCCCCTTAAATGGAACATGACATCCATTTCTCAATTCTTGAGATCAGTACCTAAATTCTGACTCTCTTTATGAGATTGATACCTAAATTTCAATTCTCATCTTGGGGTAAGTACATAAATTATGATTCCTATCTTTTAAAGTCGGTACCTAAAATCTGACTTTCTTTATGAGATTGATACATAAATTTCAATTCTCATTTCAGGATTAGTACCTAAATTCTGATTCCCTCTTTTTGAGGTCGGTACCTAAATTTTGACTCTCTTTTTGAGATTAATACCTAAATTTCAATTCTTATTTCAGGATCAGTACCTAAATTCTGATTCCCTCTTTTTGAGGCGGTACCTAAATTCTGATTCTCCCCTTCTGAGATTGATACCTAAATTTTAATTCTCATTTTGGGATTATTACCAAAATTCCAATTATTTTTTTGTGATTGATACCTAAATTTTAATTCTCATCTTGGAGTAAGCACCTAAAAACTGATTCCCCTCGTATGAATTCGCCTGAAACTTGATAATTTGAAACCCACTCTCCAATCCCTAGCAAGAGTTCCTACTTCTTGATTTTGATTAGATGTTCACCTGATATATCCCCAAAAGAAACAACTAGCACTCAATTTTACACTCCTCTCTAGGTCTGTTGATTTAGACGTCTGCATTGGTTTTGTTAATCTTGTGGGTCAACCCCAATACGCGCGGTGTGCTTGCCTAGCGCACCACGTCTATTGGGGGTCCATTTGTTGACCTCACTTTTGGTTGAGGTTTAGTTTTTCCTCTTTAGTATTCTAGGGTCTAGCCATAGGACTTTTCTATTACTTTTTCCTAGAAAACTAGAAAAGGAACCCTCACCATTAGAAACTCTAAACTCTTCCTTGCTCAACTTGAAGCTTCACATACTGGTCATAACCTCTAGCACTTAGTAGGTGGGGTCACTATGGAGGATCTCAAGGAGAGTCCCTATAGGACTTTTTAACCTTAAGGCTGACCCTGGGTGTTGGTCTGGAGCTAGTTCACTCACTTACACTCACTATCACCTAGACCCACTTACAACTCTAAAACCAAAATTGTTGACTTTGATCCCTTGATCTTTTAGGAAACTCATGTAGATGGTCTCCTAGACCCACTAGCTCTAGGCTAGGGTTTAGCTGAGACCAGTACATAGAGGACCCAAATGGGGATTTTATTGGTCCATAGCTCATACATGGTTGTTGACACCCCCAATCTACCAAAAATATCCAACTTTGCCTTTTGCCCCTAAATCCATTAAAATTACCTAAATACCCTTGGAACCTTAAATTTGGTGAAAATTCCCAAATTCACCCAAAATACCCAAATTTGTTCAAAAATAATTTCAAACCATTTGAAAATACCCAAATTTCCCAAAACCGCCAAAAGTTGAGAAAATTGCCAAAATACCTCAAATTTGCCAAAATTACAAAAATACCCTTGGCACCCAAACTTTCCCAAAACCTCAGAAATCACTTCAAATGTCTCCAAAACTAATTTGGATCCTTCAATTGAACCTAATTTGGCTAATTTGACCATTTTGACCCAAATCCCCAAATTGCCTTTAAAGGCCCAATTTCCCCAAATTCACTTCAAATATCCATCAATTTGGTCCCAATCCTCCCCAATTTCAATCCTAAAATGAAGTTCATCTTTCATATGATTAATCCAAACAAAATCCAACCCTAATTGTCCCATTCTTTGAGCTCAATTTTGATCCAAATCAAAACCCCAATTTTGTCCCTATGACCTAATCTCACTTAATTGAACCATATGGCCCACTAAATTGCCTTAATTAGAATCCTAGACTCTTCATAACAATCCTACACATCAAATTAGACCTTAAATTAGCCTTGGCCAAGCTTCAATTTTACCCAATTTTAACCCAAGTTCAAAATCCCCAACTTTGTCCTAAATTGGCTGTCTCCAAATTCCACATAATTGAATGCCCTAACCCCAAATCTGACACCCAATTGATGTTAAAAAATCTTTATTAAATTCCTATAGACCATTTTCAACCATCAATTTGGACCTAACCCAACCTAAACCCAGTTCTAACCCAAATTAAACCCAAGTTTAACCCAACCAGCCAAATTGACCAAATGCCCAAAATCCCTTTAATTGAACCTCCAAATAAATTCAAAATCATTCCAAATCTTTTCCAAATATATTATGAAAGTCATCTACACAATGTTGATCAATCAACGGAGCTCAATGTCATGTGTAGCCTAACCCAAACTCAACTTCTAGCCATTTTGACCCAAGTTGAACCCCTACAACCAAAATTAACTTAGTCATGCCTAAGCCACCAAATTCGTGACACCACAGCGTCCAAGTACACTTTATGGACAAGGCTAGACCCACCTAGGGTATGTTTAGGGCAGCTGCTTATCCTGATAATCTAGTGATAAGCAGCTTATCCGGATAATCTGTCTGTCTGTTTGGTTTGTGCTTATTGAGAACAACTGATTCTGAAAAAATGACCAAAATGCCCCTGTTCTAAATATGCTGGAGCTATTTATTTTGTGCTTTTTGGGGACAACTTATTTGAATTTTTTTTTACAAAATTACTAACATTCTCGACACAATCATAAAAAGGAAACTGAGAAGATTAAAAAACATATGTGAAAATACAAAATATTTATGTCACTAAAATATTTTTAAATCACATAAGAGACACAATTAGGGATGTAGAGTGAGCGAGGGCCGGAGAGGATTCGATGTCGTAGAATCAGCGGAGTCGAAGTCAGAGGAGCGAGCAAGCAGAGGGTCGGAGAGGAGTTGATGTCGAAGGATCAGAGAGGAGTCGATGTCGGAGGAGCGAGCGAGCTGAGGATCGTAGAGGAGTCGATGTCACCGCTTGCTGTGAAATTAAAGCTAAGGAGAGAGCGAGGGCAACTGCAGTCTTTCGACACTATTAAACGCGAATCATGGGTAGGACCCCGTGATCCGTGTCTAATAGTAAAATGAAAAAGGAGTTTTGTAAAAAGCTCTTTAAACGTGATATCTAAACATACGATGGCGTTTTGAAAATACCACCGCTGGAAATAAGCTACCCCAAATGCACCCCTAAACTAGCCAAGGTGAGCTATTGACCAATGGTCCCTTGATTTAAGGGATTTCACCCTATTCTTGGCCTAAACTCAATTATCTTGGCCATTATCACTTACCGTTAGGTGTTAACCATCATTAGCAACCGCTGGCCTCCCTGGGCCTAGAAGTGACCTGACTCTGGCCAGCCACCACCTTAGCCGTCAGAAAAAGCCATCCCAAGGGAGCCCCAAGTGGCTAAAACCCAAAATTAAACTTTTTCGAGTTGGCTAAGTCCCATTAACCATTAGAGCCTTTCTTCTCTCCACCTCAGCAAGCTTTAGCACCCAACTCCCAGCCTTGAGCTCCACCAAGCAGCCATGGCTTTAAATTGACCTCTCCACGACCAAAAAAGAGAGAGCTTGGAACCTTAGGGAAACACTGCCAAAATCTCACCAGAGCTTCTCTAAACCATCCCAAGTGCAATCCTCTTGCTCTTAGCCACTGATAGTTACCCCTTTGAGCCAATTTCTTCTTTGAAATTTTCCCTTAAACTAAAACAAATGCCTCCACTCCACCACAGTGTACCAAAATTCAATTAATTGTGCACACACCATCCCCACAATGAAAGAAGTTGATCCCGCACAAAAACCCCATCTGAAACAGCCTCTACAATACCTCTAGACCACCACCTGAAACTAGGTTTGATCAAAATCATACCTAGACAATTCACCAAGGCACAAGGCTTCATCCGTAGGTTCATTGGATCCAATCAAAGCTACAACAACCATCTGATTGATGCCTCCTCTCTTAGACAAAGGTATTGAACCCCCAACCATAATCCAAGCTTATTTTTATTCTTCACTTGTAATGGCTTGATTTTATAATTGATTGACTATATATATGTGTTTTTCTTGAGTAGATGAAGGTTTAGAGACGAACACCATGCGATTTGGTTAAGTCTAGACAAAGATCTTAAGGTTTTAGTGTGAACGGTTCTCAGGTTAGGTCATTTGGGGACGATGAACAGATGCAAATCGATCACACGTTTAGTCCTTATGAAGCCGAACAAGTATAGGGTGTATGAATCGCGGGCTGACGATGCAACTACGTGGCTGGCAGCATCAAATGGCGGAGCACCGAGGAGCGGACGAGGTTCAGGTGGCGCCGCTTGGATAAGTATATAAATAGGGGGATTTTTTATTTATTTCAATTTTTGATCTTTGAAAATTCATAACTTTGCATAGAAAAATTATATAAATAAAATCAAAACACCCTCTTACTCCATGAACAGAGGAAAATAATGTGGACTAAAATAAAATTATTTTCTTATTTCCTGATTTTTGATGAATTAAATACCCTCTGGAGTATTTTAATTCATTTTGATCAGACATTGTTCACCATGGCTTGAAATTTTTAAGACTTATTCCTCATAACAAAGACTATGTCCTCTGATTCTTCCAAGGTTAGAGGGCATATCTATGCTTCTAGCCCTAATTTTCAAGCTAAGGTGACCATTTTGGCTTCTTTTAATTATATCAATCAAAATATCACTTGGAAAATTATGGAAATAATTGGAGTATGTTTCCTGTGGTCAGAGAAGTCTATGAAAAATATCATCATGTCTTGAATTATCTTAAAAGTTTCTAAATTTAATTAATTTTGAATATCTTGTGTTAATTTTTATAAATTATATACTTATCAAAAATTTAAAAAATCAATCCCACAATGTTCATAAAAATCATGTTTATCCACTGTAAAAAAATTGAAAATTATTTGATTAAGTTTAAGTATTAAAGTTCATTTTCTAAGGAACCTTGTATTTTTACACAAAAATAATTATATTAAATTAAATATACTTCGAAAAAATTGTAAAAAGTGGTTTTCGGAGTTCTTTGTGATCAGTGGCACTTGGGAAAAATAATTTTTTTTTAAAAAACATACTTAATTTGTAAGCCTTATTTTGAATTTTAAAATAATTAAAAATAGTTAAAATCCCAAAAATATCAAAATCTTTCAAAATGTGCCTAATTTCTCTGTGATCACTTGAGATTCCTAACAATATTTTTGCTAATTTTCTAAGTTAAAAATAAATTTTAAAGGCTTAACAGTAGATTTATTTTTATTTTCGCATTAAAATAATTATAATGATTTTATTCAAAAAATCATAAAATTTTGTCTAAGTATTTCTCTGACTTAGGAAAACTTCAAATAATTTTCTCATAAACTAAAACCTTAGGTTGGAAAACCAAATAAATCAATTTCTAAAATTCTTATTGTCAATATTTAAATATTAAATTAAATTAAATTTTGAGAAGTCCCCAAATTCTCCTCTAATATTATAATTACCTCATATATATGACATTCTAAACCCTCAAAGTCATTTGAGTTGTGTTTAATGAGTTATGAGGTGAAGTGCCACAAGGGCAAAGTAGTCATTTTAAACTTTGGTGTCTTAATCAAAATTTAAGATTAACCAAGGGAAAATAGGTAATTTTGATCTTACTAAACATGTTTGGATGATTAAAATACAATGAACTTAAAAGGTAGAAACTCACTCATCTCCCTTGCACAACATCAAAAAAATCATAACCCTCCTAATGTTCATGTTTTGGAAGTCAATGAAGATGAAATGATTCTTAAGTAATGGGCTTAAGATAAAAAAGAAGATAATTTACCTATCTCAAGCCCAAAGTTTAGGATGGTGTGATCATTGAATAAGGATATATGTCACTTAAATCAAAATTTTTTTATAATAACCTTTTCACCTATCATGATTGTTAAAGGCTTACTAGTGACCTAGGCTTGATGTCTAAACTCACATGAATCGATTTAGAAGATAATATCATTGGTGATTAAAATCTTTAAGCACTACAAGCCTGACCTTAATTGCGGGCACCCACTCACGTAACTCTTAAATGAAACACCAATTGATTAATTGAGTATCCTATACTTGGTATAATTAAATTGTCAAGTTTCACTAAACAACGAGGGAGTCACACTTCAACCTCGAATGATTAATGGAACAATAAGATAAGTCCAAAATGAACTCGGAATATTTCAAGAGATCTTTAAAATGGTCCTGGGTCATGCCTCGAGCATTTTGAAAACTATTGGAAATTTTGAAAGGCAAATTGGACTTGCCATATTTTGTTCCAAAATCATCCACTAAGATCTTCTAAGATTTAATAAAGTCATAACTTGAAGTGTGGAAGATAAACCTTAATCTACTCTTGCAATTTAAACTCTTTGCAAAATTATATAAATGTCTTGTAAGTACTGACCTTTAAGGTGGTGGAACAGAAAGAATCGATAAGTATGCTTTTAAATTGATGCATTTACCTTTTTGTGCCTTTTGTTTTGAGCTTGCATGTTAAACAACGATGTAAACCTGCATGAAAACCTAAACTGCTAGGATAGCCGAAAAACCAAAAGCAAAACTTAAATCAATCAATATAAAATTCACCACCACAACATTCAAAATATAAGCCAACTCAAAATTTAATCACAAACATCATAAAAAAAAATTGCAACTAAATTAAGATATCTCTATCGGATGATCAGAAATCCCTTGGAGGAGGTAACCTACGGTTGCTAATGAGATTTCCCATGACCTAAATAAGATTACAAAACTCATTAAGTTGAGTTTAATAGAATCATTTTGACTAAGTGAATCGGAAAGAAATATTGGTACTGGAACGAGGGAACCGTAGGATCCTAACCAGTGTCACTGTAATCAACTTTATTATGCCCCATAAAATTGAAAGAACTATAACCATAGGGACATCTGATTTGACATCATAACTTGACACATTAGAAAACTTAAACTTGTCATGGCGAGGAGCTTGGAGCTAGCATTGTGGGCAGCACAAGCCTCTTCAACAGCAAGAGGATCTACAACAACATATCTTTCCTTCAAATTAAACAACAAAGCCATAGGATTTCGAGGTTGTTTGCTTATGCAACATAAATTCTCAACTTTTTCTTTAGGCCTTTGTACAGCTCTGCTGTACAATATAAGCTCTAACTTGTTTTAGCATTTTGATGTTGTCCTTCATCATGACCTAAACCCTCACATCTTGTAGGCTATTTGTGTGATTGTTTTACATAAGTGTAAGCCCTAAAATAATAAAATTGACAGGATGAAACATTTCAAATTTTCTCTCCAATATTGAAACCAAACAATAGAATAGCTTGTGAAGTCACCAAGATTTTTCTCCGGATCCAAGACATCCCGTAATAATTCCTCCTTTGGACTCTACAACAAAATGTTCCAAATTTGAGTCATTCCCCTTTCACGTTTCTTTGCCCGATCTTGTTGAAAAAGTCCTATCCTTTTGACTTCTTTGAAGATAATACTTCCTAACTTTTTATGAGAGTTTTCTTAGGTGAATTTGTTTATCTAAGATGTAATTAACTATAGGGGCTTGCCCTTATAGAATGCTTTTCCAAACCTAGCTTAGTGTAAACCCTATTTAATTCTTCATATTAAATAGAGTAACTTATCAACAAATAAAATGGTTTCACAGACCAAACAGACACAATATATTTCTTAGTTTATTTGATCGAGCCTCACCCTCGAGTCTTGTGTTTATCTTTTGGGATAGATATAGGGTTTGAGGTCCAGTGCTCATTCATTTAAAATCTGAAAAATATGGGGTTAGTTTGACTTCATATTATAAATATAAATATAAATTAAATTGCCTTTCTAAGGTGGGCGACGAGATTTTGATTCCGGCAGCCGAGAGCTTCCAACTGGCAACTCCTTAACCAAAATAGTGCCGACAGATAATTTTATTTCTTTTGTGCTCAAGATTTATCCTAGTTATTACATTGTATTTTATCTTTTCTTTCTTTTCTTTTTATTTTTTATTTACTTTATAAGATAATTTGGCCTCATTTTTGTGAGGAATCATCCCACATACTGGCACATGACCTAAGACCGGGGTTATCTTTTTCTGGGCATCATCAAGGAAAGCCCATTCCCTGAACCCTTAGTTGGGCTAGCTTAAGGTTTTCACCAGGTGAGGAACCCAAATTGACCCACATATGCAAGACATGCCCTAGTTCACTCAAATAAATCCAAAGCCCTGGAGGCCTTCCTATGAATCTTAAGAACCACCTTGACCATAAATTTCAAATTGGGAGAAGGCTCTACCCAAATTCATCCATAGCCTCATCAAAAGGCTCCGTAACCCCGTCAAAATCTAAAAATCACCTTAAACTCTAACATGCCCTTTAAACCCAAAATTTGGTAGCCCCCAATTTTGGTCAAAACTTGACTAGTTGAGCATGTCCCCATCATATTCATTGTCACCCAACATTGTAATGACATCACACCATGTGGTGAAACCAATTGGCATAAAGTGGTCAAATCCCATAACTTACTTAGTTAATTTAGGGGATATCACATTCCATTAACCTAACCAAAAAACCCTAAAATCCAACCCAATGCCCATGGCCCACGAAGCCCTTAGCCATTTCCTAATGGCTTACCCATGACCCAAAAGTAACCCACCACAACATGTGGGTGACAATCAAGACAACAAAAGTTAATTCGAACCACTATAGGAGAAAACCAAACACTTAAACATGGGAAAGGCCATGTGGCACCATAGTCACGGGCCCTTTGACCCAACTTTTTGTGAGCCAAAACAAGACCTAGGGAGCCAAGGCCACACAAAAGATGTCTTAGACACACACCTAAAGGCTCCTCAATCAATAAGAGCACCTGCCCATACCTCCTCCACCATTGTCGCCACTTTGGACAAGGCATGTAAAATTGCAAAATTCTTCCCCCCACTGCCCAAAACCTTTAGAAAATCTTTTTACATGCTCTGTGGGGTTGGCCAGGCAGCTCTACACCTTATCAAGCTCCCTCAACTTCTCTCATGGCTATATAAGGAGTGAAACTGAGAACCCTAAATGTACACCAAGCTTCCTAATTAGCCTCCCAAACCTCTAGTTCTCAATAGAGAGAACACTTCCCACGAACAACACAATTGATCCTCACCTTCACTAGGCCACCTCTACCACTAGCAAACCCAAATTTTGTCATTGAAAACTAAGGCAAATTTATGTCGCGACATCAAGTTATCCAAAACTCCAATCTAACCCTCGTATAAGCTTCTCAAGACCAACATAAGTCTCCCTCAATCAAAATTTTGGCTTCCCAAGCTCTCCAACTTATCCCAACAGCAAGCAGAGCCACCATTTGGTCTAACTTGTACCTAGGGTTAATTTTAACTCGAATTGAGACAAGAAGGAGCTTCAAAATGTTTAAGTGATTATTTCTGTCAAGATTAATAGAGGCCACACCTCTTGGGATAAAGTATGGGTCAAAATCCTAAGTTTTAGCCTCAAGTTTGGTATTTTATGAAAGAAATGAACAATACATGTCCATTTATCCATATAGATTGGTTCATCTAACTTAGATGAAGCTATAGGAACAAACCTTGAGTGATTTGATTGAGAATCTAGAGAGCTCTTAGGGTTTGATCATGGACAGTTTTCAGTTCTTTATGCTATGAGGACGATGGACTAATGTTGTCCATTGTCACGCATTAGAAATGGACGGAGCGGATCGAGTCAAACCACCGAACATCAGAGGAAGAACACACTGAACTGCGGGCCACCTGAGTGCCCATGTGGAAAGTGCATCCACCAAGAGGAAGATGTGTGAGTCTTCGACGCCGCCGCAGTTGACATGGTTGCTGCATGTTTAAGTAGAAAAATTGAATTTTCTGAATGATTTAAATTCAAAAATTCATTACTTGGTGTAAGAAAATCACACAAAATAAAATAAAAATACCATTGGATTTAATGAATAGAGGGGAAAATAATGAAAATAAAATGGGGAATAATTATATTATATTTAATTTTTAACTAATTAAACACTTCATAAAGAATTTTAATTATTAAAAATTAAATATAAATCCAACAAATTAAAAGTTTCAAGCGTTTTTCTCCCCTCTTGTAGGAGCATTTCTTTGTTTTTCCAAGGTCAAGGGTCTTCCCTAAAATAGAAATGACCATTTTCCTACCAAATTTATAATTATTTCAAAAAATAATTATAGAAAAATGAGAAAATAAAAAAATGGAGATTAATAAAAAATTTTACGATGATAAAATTGTTCCATAAAATGTTTATTTCACCTTCAAAACTTTTAAAATGAAAATTAAGAACTTGGATGTTAAAATACAAAAATTGCAAATTTACACTTTAGCCCAAATTGTCCCTAAAACCTTATTTAAATAACTAAACCAACCTTAGGTCCTTGGTTTTATCAGATCAACAGCATGGTTACCCTCCTTTAACAATGATCTTTCCCTTAATGACATATTGTTATCCCAAATTGAGCCTAATCCTAGTTTAGAGTTAACCTAACTCAAGCCTATCCCAATGGGTTCATAATTGGCCTCAACCTATTTAGGATTAAGTCTAAATCCTAATCAGGTCTAACTTAAACCCCAAACTTTTAGGTCTAGCACACATTAAACCTAAAACAAAATCCTAAGTCTAACCTAACTTAGACTTAGTCTAATCACTTAAGCCTATCATACATTAGACCTAAACCTAAACTCTAAGTCTAACCAAACTTAGACTTAGCCCAATCTTTGTAGTCTAACCTATTGTTGACATCATTTTTTATGAGGTCTAATTCTCTTCTTTAAAATCCTAGGATCTAGCCATAAGATTTTCCTGTCGACTATCTTAGAGTAATTGTGGTGGAACCTACCCTCATAAAAATTCCAAACACTTCTTGACTTCTCTTGTGAGGTCCCACATGGGTGGTCACAAGCCCCATTTGTCACTTGAGATGGCAATGACCAAAATGTGAATACCCAATCCCTTTGGATTAGTTGACCTTAAGGAAGATCTGAGTGGCTTGGTCTTGGACACATTTGAAATCTCAAAATTCCCTAACACACTCAAAACCATCCATCTTATCTAAATTGGCTTATCTTCCTTTCTTAGGTTCTTTTGAAGACTCATGTAGGTGGTCCTAGGTTCCTAACCATTGATTAGTTGACTGAGACCAACATGTAGATGCTCCAAGATGTGTTCTCATATGACCATATGGATTTGAGGAGGCTTTCATAGCTTACATGCTCACATCATCCAATAACCCTTAAATCCACCAAAACTTGTCAAATGACAAAAATACGACAAAATGTTCAAAAATACCTAAAATTATCTTAGGGGCACCCACCCACATAACTTTTAAATGAAACATTAATTGATTAATCGAGTATCTTATCCTAGGGACAACTAAATTGTTATGTTTTCACTGAGCGACGGGGTAGCCACACCTCGAATGATTAATGAAACAATATGATAAGTTCATAATAAACTCAGAATACTTTAAGAGATCTTCAAAATGGTCTAGGGTCATGCCTCGAGCATTTTAAAATCTATTGGACATTCTGAAGGGAAAATTGAACTTGCCATATTTTATTCTAAAATCATCCACTAGAATCTTTAGAGATTCAATAAAGTCATAAATTGGGGATTGGTATCTAAACCTTCATCTACTCTAGCAATTTAAATTTACTTGCAAAATTATATGCATTTCTTGCAAGTATTGACATTTCAGGTGGTCCAATGAGAAGAATCGGCATGTGCACTTTTAAATTAATGCATTTACCTTTCTATACTTCTTGTCTCGAGTTTGCATGTTAAACAATGATGTCACCCTGCATGAAAACCAAAATACTAGGATAGCTGTAAAACCAAAACCAAAATAAAAAAACAATCAAGATAAAATTCACTGCCACAATATTTAAAATATAAAATAACTCAAAATTTAATAACAAACATCACAAAACAACAATTGCAACTGAATTAAGACGTCTCTATCAGATGATCACGAATCTCTCGGAGGAGGTAACCTACGGTTGCTAGCAATGTTTCCCACGATCTAAATGAAAGTATGGAACTCATTAAGTTGAGTTTAGTAAATTCATTTGGACTAAGTGAATCCAAAAGAAAATAGTGATGCCAAAATGTGGGAACCGTAGAATCCTAGCCGGTATCGCTCTAATCAACTTTAATATGCCCCATAATTTTTAAAGAACCATAACCATAGGAAAATTTGATTTGAAATCATAACTTGACACATTTAAAAACTTAATCTTGTCATGGCGAGGAGCATGGAGCTAGCATTGTGGGCAGCACGACCATCTTCAACAGAAGAGCATGTCTTCATCCGTTAAACCACTCCTTAGAATTAAACAACAAGTAATAGAATTTTGAGGTTAATTGCTTATGCAACATAAATCCTCAACTTATCTTTAGGCTTTTTTATAGCTCTGTTGTACAGTATAAGCCCTAACTCATCTTAGGATTCCGAGGGTGTCGTTTTTCACGACCTAAATCCTTACAACTTCCATGCTTTTTGCGTGATTGTTTCACATGAATGTAAACCCTAAAATTGATAGGATGAAACATTTAAATATTTCTCCTCAAAACTAAACCCAAACCATAAGATAGCTTTGGAAGTCACCGAGATTCTCCTCTAGATCCATGACATCATTTACTTCTTTCTCTTTTGGATTCTACAATAAATGTTCCAAATTTGAACCATTCCTCTTTCACACCTCTTTATCTAATCTCGTTGAAAAGGCCTCTCCTTTTGAACTCTTTGAAGATAATATTCCATGATTTTTATTGAGAGTTAATATAAACCCTATTTAATTCTTTGTATTAAATAGGGGAACTTGTCAATTTATAAATAAAATGGTTTTCACAGACCAAATAGATGTCATAAATTTCTTAGTTTATTTGAGCCAGCCTCGCCCTCAAGTCTTGGGTTTATCTTTCAGAATAGATATAGGGTTTGAGGTATATTGCTCTTTCATTTAAACTATGAATGATATGGGATCAGTTTGATTTCATATTTTTCTAAACTATATATATATATATATATATATATA
>JXCR01094744.1:25613-44785 GCA_002079205.1 Phalaenopsis hybrid cultivar
ATATATATATATATATATGTAAATTAAATGCCTTTCTAAAGTAGGCGACAGGATTTCTATTCTGACTGCCAACAACTTCCAACGGGCAACTCCTCAACCAAATAGTGTCAAAAGCTTCCGGCGACTCTGTTGGGGAAAAGCTTTTCTCTCCGTTTAAATAAGAAAATATTTTCTTCATACATCGGTAATGTGTCGGCGTCCCTCTCGAACCAAATTACCCTTCTTCCATTGGCATGCTTCACCATTCCTTTCATAATTAAGTACAGTAAACTCTTTGGACTTTAGGACTGTCTGTTCAATCACCTTTGAACAGGGAGGTTTTGGAGGCCCTTAAGGACTTTTTAATTTTTGTGTTGGGTCGGCCACCTAATAGGTGTGTTGGTGGACTAGTTCCGTCTGGGTGTTGTGCGTTGTAAACTTGGTCCTGCACTTGATCCCGAACTTCACTTTTCCTTTTGAGTTTGGTTTGCTCTTTTGCAAATTAAATCAAATTTTTTCGTGTTGCGCTTGCTCCTTAATTCTCCTTATATTAATTAAATCTTTCTACTTTCAAACTATTTTTACTAAAATCTTAAAATCTCAATAAAGTAAATAAAGATTTACCCGGTCTACAGATCAACCTCTGTTAATTTGTAGTGCTCTTACTAATATTACGAGGCAGTGGCCAAATAGCTAACCCTAGAGCTTTCGTTATTTTCAAGCTACTGCAATGGCAATCCCAACACTCACTTTTTCTTGAAACTTGCTGACAAGTTACAGTGCCCGCAATGTCGCTTTTACCATCAAGTTTGGAGCTTAATTTGAATATCTCGAGGCCGTTATGGAGAAAGCCCCATTTTTTGTGATGAAAGTCGCCGCTCCAGAGGTTCAGGAACTGTCTGCTGAGTTTAACTTGAACCACCCTCAGGACTTTCCTTCTTACAAGAAGGTCAAGACTACTGCCACCACCACACCTACCAAGCCTGTTGTTCTCATTTTCGCTAAGGGTAAAGATGTTATGATCGTCGAAAACCCGACTGAAGGGTTGGTTGTCCCGCCGTCAGTAATTCAAATCAGATCAAGTTTGAGGATTGCACCATTAACCTCAACCCAAATGAGAAACAGCAGTCGAAAGGTTCGGAGGGCTACTGAAGCCTAGATTTCTAAGGAAGTACCCGTTGATGACGGTCCTCATCAGGATGAGTCAGGATTACCGGATAACTATCCACTTTTACAAGGGCGTAGGTTCCATCCCTTACTGTATACTAATGGGTACGCAAGTATCCAGAAGATCACTGCTACTTTATCGTCACCTCATGGAAATGGTAGGAAGAGGAAGAAACCTTCTCCTATCACTTGAGTCAGTTGAGTTTTTCAGAGACTAGCTGCCAAAGAAGGTTGTTCAGTTGGCGAGTTACTTAAATAAGTGGGATGTTCAGTATCCCCTCACATTAAGAAAGAAATTCTAAGAGACGTCAGATTTACCAGACGAGCTCAGAAATCAACTGAAGTCTTACCTCCTTGCATTTCCATCTGGTTCTGCTTAGGAAGCAGAGTTGATACCACCACCGTCATCATCGATTCTACCATCACTAGACCCACAGGTCGTCGACTAGTTAAGTCTTATATAAGTTCAAGAATTCTATCACTTACCAGTCACAAGGACATTCTTAAAGTTCCAAAGGAAAAGACGAAGAGGTTACCCGTACTGTATCTGGTCTGCACCATGGGGAGCATACTTCTCTTCAACATGCTGATTTTTCTGTTGAGACACTCTGTCTCAAGGCATCACTGTCAAAGAAAAAGGTATGAGTACCCATGGTCACCATACCGATATGGTACAGTAAGCCCACAGGGTAGGATTATGGAATGAAGCAAGGGTCCAAAGTATATGATATTGTTGCAGTAATTGCTAGCAAGATGGAGGAGCAAGTGGAGGATGTCCAGGAAAGTTCTTTAGATCTCAAGAGGATACAAGAATCAATAACTGAAGAAAAGGTCGAAAAGCTCAGCATCGAGATTTTTAAGTTGGCTCAAGAACATGGAGTTTCCATTGATGATGCTGATGAAGACTTTGACTTCAATGATTACCTTGAGGAAGATTTTATGGATATCCATGTCATTGAGAATAGAGTCGTTGCATCTGCGCACGATGCTCAACCTCGCATCGAAGAGAATGCGGTAGATGAGCTGCCTAGGGCTATTTTCCTGAGAGATGAGAAAATCATCCAAATGAAGAAAAGAATGGAAGAGATGGCCGCTGCCAAGACAGCCATAGCCACAGTTCAGGGATAGTCTCAACCACCACAGTTAGCTTCCCTGAAAGTCAATCAACCAGAGATTATACATATTACAGATGGAAGGAGAGAAGTCGCCTCAGCAAATAGAGATGATCAACAAAAGAAGGATTCTCCATCAAGTGCTATACCAAAAAAGAATTAAAGCAAATGGTCGAGCAAATTCGGGAGGACTTAGCCCAATCTAAGGGTGGTGCATTGACTTTGAAGGGTAAACCTTACCTGGAGGAATTTGATGTCGTATCCTACCTTAAGGTTTGTGTCACCAAACTTTTAGATATTTGATGGGACTGGAAATCCCAGGAAGCATATAACATAGTTTTGAGCCAGTTGTGCTAAAACTGGAGGAAAAAAAGCTTTACTCTTTTGACAATTTGTAACCAGCCTAACAGGGATCACTTTTGATAAGTATGTCTAACTACCCAATGGATCAGTCAAGACATTTGCCAAATTAGAACAATTGTTTGTGAAGAGATTTGTTAGAGCGTAGAATCATGTGTCTATTGGAAATCTCGTTGAAGATAAGCAAAAGTCTAATAAGACTTTAGTGGACTATATTTTAAAGTGGAGAAACCATGACATGAAATGTGAACCGCAGCTACAGGAACATCATGCGATTGAGATCTTACTCAAAAGCATTCATGGCCCAGTAGCTTTCATGCTCTAGGAACTCACCATTAAACCCTTCGAGAAGCTGCTCAGCAAAGCTAGCAACTTTCAAGAAGAAGTCAAACATATGGATTCTCATGAGAAGGCCGAGAAGTCCAGAATGACCAGGGAATTTGAAAAAAAGTCTGGAACAGTGACAACAGATGATAAAGGAAAGCAACCAATGAAGATACATGCATTGAATTCTTATCAGTTGTCATCGCAGCATGCTCAACAACATAAACAACAGTGTGGCCAATCTAGCCAGCAACCGCCTCAAGGAGGATCCCATCAAACAGAGAACAAGAAAATGTCCACTTTGGAATGAAGGAAAGTAGTGTATTCCTTGAAAGATGAAGTTGTACCAAAATGTTCAGAAGTCTGATGAAGAAGCCTGAGTTTAGATTACCAGATCCAAAGAAACTTGAAGAGGTTGATAAGAAGGATGAACCAAATTATTGCCCATATCACAGATTTCTTGAAAACACTATAGAGAAATGTTTCATTTTTAAGAATTGGCTCGAGAAGAACCTTAAAGAAGGGAATATAACGATCCTAAAAAAATATTTAAAAGATCCTGAAAAAAGGTTCTATAAATATGATTTCAGCTGAACCAATCTCGTCGATTGACTCATATTCAGAATAAGATGGATGGATTACAACTTGGAACAAGCTCAAGCGGGTCCTGAACCAGATTGAGTCTGCATCAAGACAAGCCTCTGTTCAGAGTCTTCAACCTTCCAAGTCCGAGATTAAGATTTCACTAGAAGATCCAC
Organism: Phalaenopsis hybrid cultivar; assembly: GCA_002079205.1. Taxonomy (NCBI): domain Eukaryota; kingdom Viridiplantae; phylum Streptophyta; class Magnoliopsida; order Asparagales; family Orchidaceae; genus Phalaenopsis; species Phalaenopsis hybrid cultivar. The sequence goes on from JXCR01094744.1 coordinate 29,314, forward strand.
CGCCAACAAAGAAGAAGAAGAAGATTACCACCACAAAGACTGATAGCACGGGGCATAGGATAGGGGTTGTCACTGCTAGATTATTTGTCTCGGATTCGGGGAAGAAAATCCTCAAACCCCTGACTTTGTATGATTATCTTTTTGCCCCTCCAGGGTCTTATGAATATAATGATTATGATTTCAGCTACATTTTAACTGTTTATGGTGATAAAGTAATCGATAATGACCAATCTAGATTTGATCTGGATTCCTAAAATGATCCTCAAATTGTGTTTTAGTCTGGTGAACTCGTTAACAAGACTGAAGAAGACTTCGACAATACCGCTTACGATAGTGATGAGAGTGAGGAACCAATCCTCGAGCACCACGGTGCACCACTTGTCATCAACTTAGATCTTTCCGACAAAGAAAAAACACCAGAAGATTTTCCAATGGTATCTCAAGAAGAAGAAATTACAGAGGTGAACTTAAGGAGCGGGAAAGTATTACCCCTGATGTCATCTTCAATGGATAAAGGAAAGCAAATAATAACTCAAGAAGATCTACCTTCACCTCTGCTAGTGGAAGAACTACGCAACCAAGAGAAAAATGGAGGATAATACAAAGTGGATTACAATGTGCTAGCTCATATTAGAAATTGCCAGCCAAACTAAGTATCTATGATGCCTTAATTCTGTCAAAGAAGATGAGAGAGTCTTTGGTTACAGCTTTACTTGATCCAAAAATTTTCTTAGCCCAGTTGGCTAGCACATCTTCAGATGAAGTTTGCTCGTTGAAAGAACAGCCTGGGATAACCTTCACAGATGAAGACTTGCTGCTCGATACCGCCAACCATAATCGTCCACTCTATATCTCCGTTAACATCGGTAGATTTGTATTGTCCAGAGTTTTGGTAGATCATAGAGCATCCTTAAACTTGATGAGTCTATGAATATTGGCCTATTTGGACATTTAAGCTCAGGAGCTTATGACCATAAAATGATGCTAAGAGGATTCAACTAAAATAGAGAGAGAGCCCTTGGATCGGTTACATTACTTATGAAAGTTAGAGAACTACTAACAACCGTCAAATTTCATATCATCAACGTTGAGACCTCTTTCAATGCTCTACTAGGTCAACCATGGATTCACGAACACAACATGGTTTAATCGTCTCTACACCAGTGCAATAATTACTACAAGGAGGCACAAGAGCATTGCATGAAGGGAGATTTACAACCTTTTTTAGTTCATGAAGTTGGCATTCATGAAGATGCCGCCTACTACGCGTCTTCAAAGAAAATTGTCTTCTCTCGTGAAGTTGTGGCAGATAAAGTGGAAGATTCAGAAGAATCAAAAAGAGGAAGCCATTCAGCTCCGCTTCAGAGATCTTCCATCACTCTTTTGCTACAAGTTCGTGGGAGTTCTTTTAGTTCGTGCATCTGAGGTCGAGGCCAGGGACGTGAATGAGCAAGAACCAATTTAATTGTTGAACAGACTAGGTAGGCCATCAACATTGATGATGAAGAAAGTTCTAAAGATGAAATAATAATAACAAAACATAAGAAACCATAGTACTAGTATCCTTAGAAGATGTGGAGAAAAGCGAATATCGGACAATGTATGATCGGATAAACCACCATGTGAACACCATGACCTTTACTTTGATTCTCTCTCAAAAGGTCAAGATTTTAGAGGTCAAGTAAGTCCATAGTGTTGGTTCAAAGCCGATCAAATTTTATCGTGCTTCTACTTCTACTAATATTAAAAATCATGTAAATTTTGATGTGGATCCTAATGAAATAATTCAATTGCCTTTTGATTACTTTTTGCCTTGTGTACAAAAGTTAATTTAGCAAGGACATTTGCTAAAACAAATTCCAAAAGATAAATTACAACTTTTTGAAAAATTATGGAATGTTAAAAGTAGAACTGCTAACATAAAAGAGGGTCTCGGATTTGTTACAGTCGGATCATTTGATGATTCAAAATTTTGCATGGTTGTTACTAGTGAATCGGAAGAGAATTGCCTCGATGTGGAGGATGACTCTACTGATAAGCTAATAGAAGACACCCCGCTATAATTTAAGGAAGAAATCAAGTCAACTATTGATGAATTGAAGGAAATTAACCTCGAGACAAAAGAGCAGCCTTGACCTACATTTATAAGTTCCTTACTCAGCGATGAAGAATCTTTAGAGTTGATAAAACTATTAACAGAATTCAAAGATTACTTTATATGGAGTTACAATGAAATGCCAGGACTGTAAGTAGAGGTTATAGTCCATAAACTCATGGTAGAAAAAGATATGACCCCAGTAAAACAAGCTCCAAGAAGGATGCGCCTCGAAATAGAACAACAAGTTATTGCTAAGGTGAAGAAACTAATAGACGCTAACTTTGTAAGAGAAGAGTAATATGGTTAGTCAACATTGTGCTAGTTAAGAGAAAAATGGACAAATCCATGTATGTGTCAACTTTAGGGATTTAAACAAAGCATGTCCAAAGGATGAATTTCCATTACCAACACCAGAAATGATGGTGGATATCACTTAGACAAATGAGATATTCTCTTTCATGGACGGATCATCGGGAAACAATGAAATTAAGATGGCTCCTGAGGATGCAACACTCATAGCCTTTAGAAAACTTATTGGGATCTTCTGCTATATAATGATGTCGTTTGGGTTGAAGAATGCTGGAGCAAAATACCAACGAGCTATTATGAAGATCTTTGATGACCTCATTCACAACTAAGTAGAATGCCACGTGGATGATTTGGTCATCAAAAGTAAATAAAAAATAGACCATTTGTATGATTTGAGGATCGTGTTTGAACGATTACGACAATATGATCTTAAGATGAATCCCTTAAAGTGCGCCTTTAGCGTTGCTTTCAAAAAATTTCTAGGATTCGTTGTCCATTATTAAGGAATCGAGATCGACCCATATAAGATTAAAGTTATCTTAGAAATGCCTCCACCCAAAACTTTGAAACAACTACATTCCTTCCAAGAGAAGTTAGCATATCCTAGAAGCTTTATTTATAATCTCTCAGGTAGATGTCAGCCTTTCTCAGCATTAGTTAAAAAGGATGCAAAATTTATTTGGGAGGAGAAATGCCAATGGGCCTTCGAGGATGTTAAACAATACTTAATAAAACCTTCTATTTTGGCAGCCCCTATCTCAAGAAAACCGTTGATACTTTATACCGTGACCTTAGATGATTCTCTTGGAGCCTCTTAGCCCAAGTCAATGATAAGGTTAAGGAAAACACACAATATTACTTGAGTTGCCGTCAAATACCAACGAAGATAAGGTATCTGCCTAGTGAGAAAAATTGTGTAACTTTGATTTTCGCCGCCAATAAGCTCAAAAATTACATGCTTTCGCATAAGATTACACTAATTTCAAATGTTAATTCGTCGCAATATTTGATGACCTGAACAACACTCTCTGGACGTCTAGCAAGATGGTTAATGATTTTGTTGCAATTTGATATAACTTTTGTTCCCCTCCGTGCTATCAAGGGACAGATTTTAACAGATTTTCTGGCTGCACACCCACTTCCAGTTGGGTCCCCTTTTAATGATAAAATACTAGATGAGCAGGTATTACATAGGAATTCTCCAGTACTCAATGCTGGGAGATGCCCTTTGATGGAGCTTCATCAGCTAGAAAAGATAAAGGATCAGGCATAGTTTTACCAGGCAAAGCAGGAATTAGTCTCATCTATGTCACACCAGATAAAAGTATGTTGAGGTTCTCATATCAGCTGACAGAGCCATGCACCAACAACAAAACAAAGTATGAAGCGCTAATCACTGGATTGGAATCGACAATCTCGATGGATGTAATAAACATTGCCATCTATTGCAACTCGCAACTCGTCATCCATCAAGTCACCGGACTATACAAGATTTTGAAGCCAAGGTTAGCAGAATACCACTGGTACACAATAAAGCTGCTGGAGCAAATTCCCAGTGTAACTTTTTACCGGATTCCTTGGGGAGATAATGCCCATGCTGATACTCTAGAAAAACTTGCAAAAGAATTGGTGTGTCCCCTGGAGGATTCCATTGACATTACAGTACAAGGAAGACAGGTTTTGTCTTGAATTGACCTCAAAAATCTAAAAAAACTTGGAAAAGAAGAGGAAAGGATGATTGTGGGAGCTAATATCAATGAAGATTGGCGTAAGCCATTAATAGAATATTTACATACTGAAAAGCTTCCAGAGGACGCGTCAGTAGCGTATAACATCATAAGAAGGGCTATGACATATACTATAGTAAGTGATGTCCGCTACAGAGGATCGTTCAACTAAATGTGGTTGCGATGCCTAAGTAGAACTGAAGCACCAAAAATTGTCAAAGAAGTACATGTCGGATTGTGTGGCTCTCACAAGTCAGGGCCAAAGATGAAATTGAAGATCAAGAGACTCAAATATTATTGGTCAGCAATGATGACTGACTGCATAGATACAACCAAAACATGTTACCAGTGCCAAGTTCATGGAATGGTCTTGCACCAACGTCCAAATGTGCTACACCCAATCATCGCCTCGTGGTCAATCAAGTGTTGAGGCACAGACATAATAGGTCTCATAGACTCTCCATCTTCTAAAGGACACAGATTTATTCTTGCCGCTGCAGATTACTTTTCCAAATATTTTGAGGTAGTGCCATTACGAGAGGTTACAACACAGTACGTCCTGCAATTTTTAAAAAGCCAAGTCGTCTACCATTTTGGAGTCCCATGCAAAATAATTTTTGATAATGAGACAGTCTTCAAGAGCACCAAAATCAAAACTTTTGTTAAGCAGAATGGGATAGAATAAAGATACTCAACGATATACTATTCCAAGGAAAATAGCCAAGCTGAGGCTTTCAATAAGACACTAGTACAAATTTTGAAGAAGACACTAGATGAAAATAAAAGAGATTGGTGTAATAAACTGTTAGAAGCCTTGTGGTTCTACCGGACAATGTTCAGGAATCACAGTCAATGTATACCCTATATGCTTGTGTACGAGTCTGAGGCCTTACTATCATTATAAGTTCAGATGTTGTTTCTCAGAGTCGCTATCACCAATCAACAAACAACAGAAGAAAGTGCAAAAATCATCCTTGAAGAATTGAAAAGTCTTGAAGGAAAACAACTAGAAGCGCAATAACATTTGGAGCTTTACCAAGCAAGGATGGTACAAGCTCATGACAAATAGTATGCCCAAGGACATTCAAACTTGGTGATCATGTATTTGTTCTCAAAAGGCCTATTCTTGCTTGTCGCAAGATAGGTGAAAAATTTGAGCCAACTTGAGAGGGACCATTTATCATAGAAAAAGTTTATGCATGAGGAGCCTACCAACTCATGGATTTTCAAGGCAAGAGACACATGTTGCCAATCAACGTATGATACTTGAAGACATACTATGCAACTTGACATTGCTTGAATTGAAATTTTGAATGTTTGATTGTTCTGGGGTTATTTATTTGGCCAAACGTCTATGATAGGGTCCAAAAATTTTGTAACAAAATTAACCTCAATAAAATGAAAGTTTTTGCAGTTTCATACTTCATTTTTCTTCTTTCTACTTTTAAGTTTGATATTTTACTAAATTACACAAAATATGTACATAAATAAATAATATTCTCACCAACATAAACTAAATTTTTTTCTAATAAACACTTTATTTTGTTCATGTTCCTGCTAAATTTCAGCGCACTGACATTTTTCATGTCGTCTGCAGAGAAAATGTCAAGATTTTTACTTTTAAAGATGTCTGGAATCTCGCACTTAACAAGGAACGGGCACCACATGCTAGCATCATAGAATTCGACATGGACTTCGGTCAAGTCGATGTAGACTATGAGGGTTCCATGTTGGACGTGATCAGCCGTAGAGAAAAAGAAGGGCTACCATCACTGTTAAATATCATCACCAAAGAGGATTCCTCACTAAAGGTGAAGAAAGTGATAGTGTAGCAAGATCCGATGGAGGGGACTAATCGCCTGCCATCTATGATAACTACACCGACTGGAGGCCTGCACTGACTGGAGGCCTAGTCACTACTGATGATGAGAGATTGCTAGATGCACCGTTACAAAGGACTTAACATAGAAATGCCAATCGTTTAAAACATAGTGCTTTTCTGCATGAAGAAAGAAGATGCCACAAGGAAGCAAAAAACTTGCTTAACACGATTCTCGAGAGGAAAATCTACGATCCATGCATGTGAGAGACTTCCTCCAGGTTGCCTTCCATACAGGATGAGTCTGAGTTCACTACATAATTGATGCTACCAGAAGTTTCAGATGATTTTTGTGCGGGTTTCCTGACATGAAATGTTGATATTCCCACACGGATACCAGCTATAGCGGCGTTTGTGGAATGCTCAAACTGCAACGTCCTCCACCTAGAGCATTACAATACTCTAGAGGAGTAGACATCCATAGATGATGGATTTTAAATCACGAATCACTTAACGAGGGAATCATATATTCCACTGCATATAGAGATAGCACCAGCATGGATTCCTGCTGGTATTGAATTGAGGGAGCGTCCTCGACAACCGCCAATCGTCACCATGACAAAATTATAAAAAATGAGTAAAGTAACAAAAAGGGAATTTAAATTTTATGAAGTTTAAGGAAGATTTGTCAATATACTAGAAGGCTTGGAGTTGTACATCAGAGTCTTCTTTGAAAGCGACGAAAGCAGCATTCTTGACTGCATATTTGACCTAAGAGACAGGGGTCGAGTGGTTCTTCTAATGGAAAGGACTTATTCTTAACCATGAAAATGGATGCATGGAAAAGGCAGAATCACCATATAATGTGGTTGCTGTTATAAATTTACCAAGGACAGACAAGGAAATCCACCGAGGACTTTAAGACATGATGAGGTGGATCTGTTACCTCCTATGATAAAGTGGATGATCAAGAGGATGGTTCAATGGAGCATACTTCCAGCTGATTGCATTCCTAGCAGCTGCATCATCAATATCTATGATGAAGGAGGTTGCATTCCCCCGCATATAGACCAGCATTAGTTTGTGAGACCTTTTGGCACGATCTCCTTCATGAGTAAGAGAAATATCCCTTTTAAGAAAGAAGTAGATGTCATTGGCCCCAGTTATTTCAGAAGATCTATGGAGATTCCGCTACCAGTGGGTTCAATAATGATTCTCAAAGGAAATAGAGCAGACCTTGCGAATCACTGCATTCCAGGGGTACGACACTGTAGGGTGTCTCTAAATTTTAAAAGAATGGATATTAGCAAGATGCTATATGGATTTCAACCAGATCCAAAGTTGGAAGAGATACAACCTTACGAGCTATGAGAGGGGGTACCTCTAAGCACATGCAACGGGAACTCTTTTCTTAGAGTGTGGCTTAGTAGGTTAACTCGATCGAGAGCTCACCCCACCGAGGATGGAGAGTCTGGGCATACTTTTTCATACTACATTTTGACATAGCATATATGATGATATATGTATCAGACATGCTCAGCTTGTGATATGTACCTAACATGACATATTTCCAGATGAACTTTTGATGCGTTCAACATATTGTACTTTTTAATGCTTCAGCCTATATTTAGTCTATAACACCTATTTGAGGCAGATTAATCAAATCTTTTTTAGAATTTAGTCTGTTTGTTCAATTGCCATTTTGTATGATGGATAAAGAGCCGCAGAACCATACGTTGGATCCAAACTACAATGAAAAAAGAACAAAAACCATACGTTGGTTCCGAACTATAATGAACGAAGAACAAAACAATAAAAATTTGATAATAAAAAAAAACCTCTTTTGAAAATCAATGAAAAAAAAATTAGTTTTGAAAACATATTTTGGTAATTAAATGTGATAAAAACAATAAGAAAATAAAATAAATCTGTTGAGTTGATTCTCGCAATTTAAAGGTCTCTTACTCTTCGCTCGCACAACACGACTGTCTTTATCTGCATTAATTCTCTTCACAATCCCCGCAGAGTTTCATATTTTGCGCAAAATCTTACAAAATCTCACAAAATTTTCTCACCAATACCTATCTTCACATGACACATATCTATGAGTTCAACACCACAAATTCTCTACAATGTTTTCTTATTGTTCTTGGGGACGATACCGAGACTCTAATTCTTTCCTACTACCCCTTTGGGTTGGATATGAGTCCCAGTGCTTTCCTCCCCAACGTAACAGATATTTCCCTTGTCACCATTTGGGTTAGATATGAGTCCCAGAGCTTTCCTCCCTAATGTGACACATATCCTCGAGATAGTTTTAAGACCCCCTTAAATGAAATACGACAACCTATTATCAATCCTCGAGATAGCTTTAAGACCACCTTAAATGGAGTAAAACATCCTATTCTCCTCCTTTGATATTAGTTTTAGACCACCTTAAATGGAGTAAGGCATCTGATTCTCTACCCATATCCTCTAGAATTGTGTAAGGCCCCCTTGAATGGAACACGACATCCTATTCTCAATCCTCGAGATTGGTATAACGCCCATTTGAATGGAACACATCATCCTATTCTCAATCCTCAAGATTGGTGTAAGGCCATCTTAAATGGAATACGACATCCTATTCTCAATCCTTGAGATTGGTATATGACCTACTTATGTGGAACACGACATCTTATTTTTAATCCTTGAGATTGGTATAAGACTCCTTTAAGTGGAACACGACATCCTATGCTCAATTTTTGATATTGGTATAAGACCCCCTTAAGTGGAACACGACATCCTATTCTCAATCCTTGAGATTAGTATAAGACCCCCTTAAATGGAACTCAACATCCTATTATCAATCCTCGAGATTTGTATAAGACCCCCTTGATTGGAACACGACATTCTATTCTCAATCCTTGAGATAAGTTTAAGACCCCCTTAAATAGAACACGAATCCTATTCTTAATCCTCGAGATTGGTATAAAACTCCCTTGAATGGAACATGACATCTTATACTCAATCCTCGATATTGGTGTAAGGCCCCCTTCAGTGAAACACGACATCCTATTCTCAATCCTCGAGATTGGTATAAGACCACCTTAAGTGGAACACGACATCCTATTCTCAATCCTCGATATTGGTATAAGACCACCTTATGTGGAACACGACATCCTATTCTCAATCTTTCATATCGATATAAGACCCCCTTAAGTGGAACACGACATCTTATTCTCAATCCTTGAGATTAGTATAAAACCCCCTTGAATGAAATACGACATCATATTCTCAATCCTTGAGATTTGTAGAAGACCCCCTTGATTGGAACATGACATCCTATTAAGGCCCCCTTGATTGAAACACGATATCCTATTCTCAATCCTTAAGATTGGTATAAGACCCCCTTGATTGGAATACGACATCCTATTCTCAATCCTCGAGATAGGTTTAAGACCCCCTTAAATGGAACACAATATCCTATTCTCAATGTTTGAGATTGGTATAAGACCCCCTAGATTGGAACAGGACATCTTACTATCAATCCTCGAGATTGGTATAAGACTCCCTTAAGTGGAACAGGACATTTTATTCTCAATCTTTGATATTGGTGTAAGACCCCCTTAAATGGAACATGACATTCTATTCTCAATTCTCGAGGTTGGTACCTAAATTTCAGTTCTCTTTCCGAGATTTATACCTAAATTTCAATTCTCATTTTGGGATCAGTACCTAAATTTTGATTCATATTATTCAAGGTCGGTACCTAAATTTCCATTCTCTTTCTGAGATTGATACTTAAATTTCAAATCTCATTTCAGGATCAGTACCTAATTTTTTATTCCAATCTTTCGAGTTCGGTATCTAAATTCCAATTTTCTTTCTGAGATTGATACCTTAATTTCAATTTTGATTTCAAGATCAATACTTAAATTTTGATCCCCTTCTTTTGAGGTTGGTACATAAATTTTGATTCACTTTCTAAGATTGATACGTAAATTTCAACTCTCATTTCAGGATCTGTACCTAAATTCTGATTCCTATTTTTTTGGGGTCAGTACCTAAATTCTAATTCGAGGTCAGTACCTAAATTTTGATTCTCTCTTTTTAGAATTGATACCTAAATTTCAATTCCCATCTTGGAGTCAACACCTAAATACTGATTCCCATCCTCCGAAAACACCTAAAACTTGATAATTTGAAACCCACTCTCCAATCCCCAGTGAGAGTTCCTACTCCTTGATCTCAATCAGATATTCACATGCTATATCCCTAGCAAAAACAATTAGCACTCAATTTTACACTCCTTCTTAGGTCTATTGACTTAGAAGTTTGCATTGGTTTTGTTGATCTCGTCGGTCAATGCCAATACGCGCGGTGTGCTTGCCCAAAACACCACACCTATTGGCGGACCATTTGTTAACCTCAGTTTTGGTTGAGGTTTAGTTTTTACTCTTTAGCAACCTAGGGACTAGCCATGGGACTTTCCTGTTGACAATTCCTAGAAATCTAGAAATGAAACCTCACCATTAGAAACTCTAAACTCTTCCTTTCTAAACTTGAAGTTCCACATATTGGTCCTATCCTTTAGTACTTTGTAGGTGGGGTCACTATGAGGGAGCTCAAGGAGAGTCCCCATAAGACTGTTTGACTTTAGGGTTAACTCTGGATGTTGGTCTGGAGCTAGCTCACTCACTTTCACTCACTATCATCTATATCCACTCACAACTCTTAACCCAAAATTGTCGACTTTGATCCCTTGATCTTTTAGGAAACTCATGTAGATGGTCCTCTAGACCCACTAGCTTTAGGCTAGGGTTTAGCTAAAACCAGTACATAGAGGACCCAAATGGGGATTTCATTGGTCCATAGCTCATACATGGTGGTTGACCCAAAATCCCTTGGGAGTTAATCATAATTAGCTACCCCCTAACCTCCTTAAACTCAGAGGTGACTAGACTCTCGCCAGCCACCACTTTATCCGCCGAAAACAACCAACCCAAAGGTGCCCCCATTGGCCAAAATCCAAAATTAAACCCCCCCTAACTAGGTTCACTCTAATTGGATGCTCTAGCCTTTCTTCCCTCCACCTAAGCATGCTTTATCACCCAACTCCTAGCTCTGAGCTCCACCAGGCAGCCATGGCTTTAAATTGTCCTCTCCATGCCAAGGAAGGGTATGCTTGAAACCTTGGGGAAACTTTACCAAAATTTAGCCAGAACCTCTCCAAACCATCCCAAGTGCAATCCCCTTGCTCTCAACCACTCGTAGCCACCCCTTAGAGCCAATTTCTTCACTGAAATTTGCCATAAAATTAGGACAGATCTCTCCACTCCTCCACAGTAAACCAAACTTTAATTAATTGTACACACACCATCCCCACAGTGAAAGAAGTTGATTCCCCATCAAAGCCCATATGAAACAGCCTTTAGGATAGCTCTAGACCAACACCTAAAATTGAGTTTGATCAAAAACATGCATAAAAAATTCACCATGACCTAGGACATCATCTGGAGGTTCGTTGGACCCAATCGAAGCTACTGCAACCATTCAATTTAGACCTCCCCTCTCAAAAAAAGGTATTGAACCTCAATCCAAATCTGAGCCTTTTCTGATTCATTATACATATTTATTATATTTCATATTGTATATACCGTATGGATAGGTTCATCTAGAGTAGATGAAGGTTTAGAAACAAACCCCATACAATTTGGTTGAGTCTAGACCAAGATCTTAAGGTTTTAATGTGAACGATTCAAGACTTAAGTCACTTGGGCAAGATAAATGGATGTCGTTCGATTGGCGTGCATTCAATGAATGGAGGAGATCATGTCGGACTGACTCTTAGTATGTGAACTGCAAGTTGCGTCGCAGTTGAGGTGGACGGAGGTGATGAATGGGAGCACTCCTTGTGTGAGTTCAGAGCCATTGTAGGTTGAGTTGGCGCCATGTGGATAACTAGAAAAATATGGATTTTTTAAATTATTTTAAATGCCTAAACTTTAAAAATTCATATCTTTCTGTAAAAAAACCATAAAAAATTAAAAAAATACCCCCTTGCTCAGTGAACATAGCAGAATAATGTGGACTAAAAATAAAAAAATATTTTCTTATTTTCTGATTTTTAATGACCTAAATACCCATATGAGTATTTTAATTCATTATGAACAAATTTTATTCACCATGACTTGAAATTTTTAATGCTTATTCCTCATGACAGAGACTATGTCCTCTAATTTTTTCAAGGTCAGAGGGCAAGACTATGCTTCTAGTTCTAATATTCAAACTAAGGTGGTCATGTTGGCTTATTTTAATTATATAAAACAAAATATCATTTGAAAAATTATGAGAATAATTTTAGTAGATTTCTTGTGGTAAGAGATATCTAGGAAAAATATTAAGATGTCTTAAATTATCTTGTAAATTTCTATATTTAATTAAATTTAAATATCTTGTGTTAATTTTTGTTAATTATATACTTATCAAAAATTGACAAAATCAATCCCACATTGTTCATAAAAACCATGTTTATCCACTTTAAAAATTTGAAAATTATTTGATTTAGTTTGAGTATTAAAGTTAATTTTCTAAGGAACCTTGTATTTTTGTACAAGATTAATTATAATAAATTAATTACACTTGGGAAAATTATAAAAAGTGGTTTTCTGAGTTCCTTGTGATTAGAGGCACTTAGGAAAAATAAAAATTACTTTTTAGAAAATACTTAATTTTTTAGCCTTATTTTGAATTTTCAGATAATTAAAAATAATTAAAAATCTCAAAAATATTAAAATATTCCAAATTTTGCCTAATTGATCTCTGATCACTTGGGACTTATTAAAATATTTTTCCTAATTTTCCTAAGTTAAAAATAAATTTTAAAGGCTTAAAAGTGGATTTTTCTTATTTTCTCATTAAAATAATTATAATAAATTAATTCAAAAAAATCTTGAAGTTTTGTCCAAGTATTTCTCTGACTTAAGGAAACCACTAATAATTTTCCATAAATAAAAACTTTATTTTGGAAAGTCAAATAAAATAATTTCTAAGAATCATTTTTTTTTAATTTAAATAAATAATTAAATTCAATTAAATTTTGAGAAGCCCACATACTCTCTTCCAATATTGTAATGGCCTCATGGATATGACAATCAAAGCCCTAAAATTCATTTGAGTTGTGAGGTGAAGTGCCTCAAGGGCAAAATAATTGTTCTAGATTTTTGTACCTTAATCAAAATTTAGGATTAACCCGGGGAAAATGACTAATTTTGATTATAATAAACATGTTTGGATAATTGAAATACAATGTTATTAAAAGCTACAAACTTACTCACCACCCTTGCACAACATCAACAAAATCATAATCCTCCCAATCTTCATGACTTGGAAGTGAACTAAAATCAAACAATTGTTAAGTGATGGGCTTAAGCTAAAAAGATGATAATTTACTTTTCTCAAGCCCAAAGTTGAGGATGATTTAACTATTTGATAAGAATGCATATCACTTAAATCAAAATCTTAATAATCACCATTTCACCTACTATGATTATTAAATGCTTTGTAGTGACCTAGGTTTAATGTCTAAATCCAAATGATCAAATTTAAAAGATACCATGATTGGTGATTAACATCTTTAAATACTACAAGCCTAACTTTAAATATGGGCACCATAAACTTTAAATGATCTAAACTTGCCATAGGGGCACCAACCCACATAACTTTTAAATGAAACATCAATTGATTAATCGAGTATCCTATCCCAGGGATAATTAAATTGTCAAGTTTTCACCGAGCAACGGGGTAGTCAGACTTCAACCTCGGATGATTAATGGAACAATATCATAAGTTTAGAATGAACTAGGAATACTTTAAGAAATCATCAAAATGGTCTAAGGTCATGCCTTGAGCATTTTGAAATCTATTGGACATTCTGAATGACAAACTAAACTTTCTATATTTTGTTCTAAAATCATATACTAGGATCTTCTGAGATTCAATAAAGTCATAACTTGGGGTTTGGTAGCTAAACCTTCATCTACTCCTGCAATTTAAATTTCCTTACAAAATTATATACATGTCTTGCAAGTATTGAACTTTCGGGTGGTGGAACGAGAAGAATCAACAATTACGCTTTTAAATTAATGCATTTACCTTTATGTACTTCTTGTCTCGAGCTTGCATGTTAGAAAACGATGTCACCCTGCATGAAAACCAAACTGCTAGGATAGCCATAAAACTAAAGCCAAAACTAAAAATCAATCAAGATAAAATTAACCGCCACAACATTCAAAATATAAAACAACTTAAAATTTAATCACAAATATTCCAAAACAGCAATTGCAATTAAATTACGATGTCTCTATCGGATGATCGGAAATTCCTCGGAGGAGGTAACCTTTCATTGCTAATGAGAATTCCCACGGTCTAAATAAAAGTATGGAACTCATTAAGTTGAGTTTAGTAAATTCATTTGGACTAAGTGAATCCGAAAGAAAATAGTGGCACCAGAATAAGGGAACCGTAGGATCCTAGCTGATGTAGCACTAATCAAATTTAATATGCCCCATAATATTTAAAAAATCATAAGCATAGGAAAATTTGATTTGACATCATAACTTGACACATTAGAAAACTTAAACTTGTTATGGCAAGGTTATTGGAGCTAGCATTGTGGGTAGCTTGACCATCTTTAATAGCAGAACATGTCTTCAGCAGCTAAACCACTCCTTAGAAGTAAGCAACAAGCCATAGAATTTCGAGGTTGTTTGCTTATGCAACATAAATCTTCAACTTATCTTTAGGCCTTTGTATTGCTCTGTTGTATAATATAAGCTCTAACTCATCTTAGGATTCTGAGGTTGTCATTTATCACGACCTAAATCCTCACATCTTCCAAGAAATTTGTGTGACTGTTTCACATTAATGTAAGTCATAAACAAATAAAATCAACATTATGAAACTTTTAAATATTTCTCCTCAAAATTGAAGCTAAATCATAGGATAGCTTAGGGAGTCACCGAGGTTCTCCTCCGGATCCATGACATCCCCTAGTTCTTCCTCCTTTGGATTCTACAATAAATGTTCCAAATTTGAACCATTTCTCTTTCACACCTATTTGTTCGATCTTGATGAAAATCTTATTCTTTTGACCTCTTTGAAGATAATATTCGCTGATTTTTATCGAGAGTTTTCTTAGGTGACTTTGGTTATCTAAGATGTAATTAACTATAGGGGCTTTGCCCCTGTAGGAAACTTTTCCAAACTCAACTTAATATAAACCCTATTTAATTCTTCGTATTAAATAGAGGAACTTCTCGAATTATAAAAAAAATAGTTTTTGTAGATGAAATGGATGTCATATATTTCTTAGTTTGTTTGATAGAACCTCGCCCTCAAGTCTTGTGTTTATCTTTTAGGATCGATACAGGGTTTGAGGTATAATGCTCTTTCATTTAAACTATGAAAGATATGAGATCAGTTTGATTTTATATTTTTCTAAACTATATATATATATATATATATATATATATATAT
>JXCR01094744.1:44891-56513 GCA_002079205.1 Phalaenopsis hybrid cultivar
TATATATATATATATATATGTATGTATATGTAAATTAAATGCCTTTCCGAAGCGGCCGACAGGATTTTGATGTTGTTGGCTGACAGCATCCAACATGCAATTCCTCAACCAAAATAGTGTTGACATGGCCACATAATACATTTTTTTTCTTATATATCTCAAACCCTAAGACCACTTGCACTTGATTTGGTCTCCTGATTCCTTTTGGAAAGCTCATATGGGTGGACCCAAACCTCTAGCCCTTGGCGAAGAGGGTTAGGACCAGCATATTGAACATCCAAAGTGAGTCCACATATGGTTCTCATGACCTGGAAATGGTTTCATGGCTTACCTACCCACTCTAGCCCAAATTTTCGTCAAATTACAAAAATACCCCTAAAACCCTAATTTTTGCCAAAATTCCCAAAATTATCCAAAATACCCAAATTTGTCCAAAAGTCATTTCAAATCATTCCCCACTACCCAAATTGACCAAAATCACCAATTTCCCAAAATACCCCCTAAATTGCCAAAATTACTAAAATACCCCTCATGACCTAGAATTTCTGAACATTCCAAAAAATTCTCAAAAATTTCAAAATTAACTCAATTGTCTCCAAAATCAATTTGAACCACTCCATCAAGCTCAATTTGGCCAAATGGACCCTTTTTGACCAAAAGCCCAAAATTACCTATTAAAGACCCAACTTCCTCAAACTAGCCCCATTATAAAACAAATTGACCCCATTCTTGCCCAATTTCAATTTCAAACAAAAATTCATCATCTATAATATCAATTAAGACAAAATAAAAACCCAATTTGACCCTATTGCAAGCTCAATTTCACCCAAACTAAAGTCTAACCCAAAATCCCCAAATTGGTCCAAATTCCACCAAATTGGCGTTCCAATTCAATTCTAAATCACTTGAAATCCTTTCAAAACTCTTCATGACATCTCCCTACACCAAATTAAACATTTAATTGACCCAATGTTTAGCCTAAATTCACACCCATATTTAAAAGCTCAGCCCACCACATTTAATTCCAAAAGCCCAAACTTTACCCAGAAGCACACATGATAAATTTACCCTCATCATCCATTTAATCAAAATCATTCCCTAAATTTTAAATCCATGATTCAGTCATTGAAAATCAAGCTTCATGATAAACTCCACAAAAATACCCCATAAATCTAAAAATCCTTTTCCATGTAAATTGACCAAGCCAAGGACAAGCCATGAAGTCATCCCCAAGCCATAGGTGAGCCATATGAGCCTTTGCCACCTCACTAAGCTATTGATGGAAAAAAAGGAACCACTTTCAAGCTCCCTTAAAAATTTTTAACCCTTTTAATGATACACTCTAACCTATGCTTAGCCAAATCCTTTGGATAGGGACCTCTTTTTACTAATTAAGCTGAGTCAAATGATCTCCTCTTTAGCCCAAACCAGCCTTGGTGGGTGAACCCAACCTAAATCCATGCTTTGATACAAATTGAACCAAAAATAGGTTTACTGCATTTCTCTTTAATCCAAAACCTTTACACATAACCAACCCCAATTTACTTCACCAAAACCAAGCGATGAACCCAACCTAAATCCATGCTCTGGCCGGCTAGCCACCTTGGCTGCCAAAAAAGACAATGGTTGAGGAGGATCAATGAGTTAAATTGAAAATTATGCCCAACCAAGCTGTATCACTCCAATTCAATTTTTTCCTCTTTCTTCCCTCCACTTAATCACCTAGAGACACCCACTAGTTAGCCCAATTGCAACCTCCAAGCTCCCTATTTAAACTCACCCTCTCATGGCCAAAAAGGAGAGGTTCAAATTCCTTGGGGAGACACTGCCAAATTGTTCCCAGAGCTCTTCAAGACCTCTTGAGTTCAATCCTACCATCTTGTAGCCCTCTTCCCCACTGACCAGAGCCAATTTCTCAGCCTAAGTTAAAGCCTGAAATAGGATGCCTCGCAAAACTCCACCAAATCCAAATTAAATTCACTCACACCATCCCCTGAGTGAAGGAAGAAGAACTCCCACAAAAGCCTCATCACCAAACAACACATGAAATTAGCCTTGGTCAAAATCATACATAGGCAATTCACCACAACCCAAAATTTCATCTGGAGATTCGTTGGACTCATTCGAAGCTACTACAAGCATCTGATTGATGCCTCCCCCCTCTCAGACAAAGGTATTGAGCCTCAACCCTAAACAGAGCTTAAATTGATTCTTCATACTTATTTACTATATTTTATATTGTATAAACAACATCGATGTGTTTTTCTTGAGTATATGGAGGTGTAGGAATAAACCACACTTGATTTGGTTGAGTATCGAGCAAGATCTTAGGTCTAAAAGTTAGACGGTTCATGGGATTTGTTCATCAAGATGATAACGAAGAGTCGTCCAATCATGCGTGTATCAGACGCATGACTGAGAATGAGTTGGACGGAGTATTGGTGCATGAACAGCGGTCTGACTCAGCTGGCAGTGCCCAATCAAAAGCGGACGTGTGCGCGATTCAGAGAAGACGAGGATGATGCAGCAGATGATTTGGATAAATAGAAAAATCAGGATTTATTGAATTAAATTAATACCAATCTTTGAAAATCCATATCTTTTCATAGAAAAATTGTAAAAATAAAAGAAAATACTCGCATGCTCAGTGAACATAGGAGAATAATGAGGAAATAGTTTCATGTATGTTTGATGCATGCGTGATTTTTAATTAATTAAATAGTATATTTTTTATTTGGATTCTCTATTTGCAAGGACATTTCACCATGAAACGGGAGCATAGGGTTTTTTATCTCTCTGTTGTTAGGTATCTCTCCTAATTTTTCCAAGGTCAGGGGGCATCTCTAACGATAGATTCTTAATTTTCAAGCTAATGGTCCCTGTTTTGGTATAAAAATCATAGGAGCTTGAATATTCATTAGAATAATATAAAACTTATTTTGGTATGTTCATTTGGTCAGGGGACCTTTGGAAAATTACAAACTTGGTTTAACTCTCTAACAAAATCCTTAATTGTCGTTTAACCCTAAAAATGAAATATAATTAAATTGGATAAAATATAAAAGTAAATTGTCAGAAAAATTATTGTCCACTTTAATTTAATTTCAGTGGAACTACCCATAAAAATTTCAAGTCAATTGCAATTAATTTGACCACTAAAATGGATTAATTAAGTGAAATTTCATTTTTGGCACTAAAATAGTTATAATAATTAAAATACAACTTAAAAAATCACCAAAATGTTTTGGGAGCTCCTTATGAGGAGCCTAATAAAAATAAATGTGGAATTAAAATAAAAATATCATTTTAAGTCATTTTTAAATATTTAAAGAATTAAAAATTAATTAAAAATCATAAAAATTACACAATTGTTAAAACACACTAAAATGTCATATTTGACTTCCTGTCACTTTTAACAAATTAAATAATTCTCCTAATTTTATAAGTCATTATATTAATTTTTAAAGGCTTAAAATGAATTTTTATTAATTTTCCACTAAAATAATTCTATTTCTTAAAATATAAACCACAAGAATATGAAATTTATTTCTCTAGGATTACTAAACTTAGAGAGATTTAATAAAAATATAAAATTTAATTCTCTTTTAAATAATATTCTATATTTAATTAATATGCAATACAAACAAATAATTTAATAATTAAATTAAACCTCTAAAAATCATGCAAAATTGGTCCAAGTGGTCCTTTCAGCTAGGTGAGCCTCCAGTATTATTCTTAAGGACAGAGGTTTGGTTTCGGTTGAGTTATTGAATTTACAATAAAAATCCCTTTTTTTGCATTAAAATAATTAAAAAATTAAAAAAATTCATAAAAATCAATTTTTTCCCTTGATATTTTAACTAACCCATTAGTGGGGTAGCATAAACTTTTTAAAGTCATTTGGGTTTAATTAATTCAATTTTGGTGATGGGGTTCAATTTGGGTTAAAATGGTTAGAAGTTGGGTTTGGGTTAGGCTAGCCATGACATTGATTTAAAATGGTTAGAAGTTGGGTTTGGTGTAGATGATTGTCATGAGGAGTTTATAAAAAGATTTGGAGTGATTTTGAATTAGTTTGGAGGTTCAATTTCGAGGATTTTAAGCATTTGGTCAATTTGGGGTGTTGGGTTAGACTTAGGTTTAGGTTAGGCTAAAGTTGGGTTAGGCCCAAATTAATGGTTCAAAATGGTCTATAGGAATTTCATAAGAAGTTTTCATCATAAATTGGGTGTCAATTTTGTGGTTAAGGCATTCAATTTGGTGGAATTTGGAGACAGCCAATTTGGGGAAAATTTAGGGATTTTGAATGTGAGTTGAAATTGAGTGAAATTGAGGATTGAAAAAGTCCAATTGATAGTATAATTTGATGTGTAGGATTGTTAGGAAGAATTTAGGATTCATATTGGAGCAATTGAGTGGGTCATATGGTTCAATTAGGTGAGATTAACTCATAAGGTCAAAATTGGGGGTTTAATTTTGATCAAAATTGAGCTCAAAGCATGGGTCAATTAGGATTATACTTGGTGTGAATTGATCATATGAAATATGAATTTGAGTTTAGATTTGAAATTGGGGAGTATTGGGGCCAAAATGATGGGAATGTGAGGTGAATTTGGAGTAATTGGGCCTTTAAAGGAAATTTGGCGCTTTTTGGTCAAAGTGGTCAAATTAGCTGAATTAGGTTTAATTAAGGGGTCCAAATTGGTTTTGGTGACATTTTAAATGATTTTGAGGGTTTTTGGAAAATTTTGGGCTACCAAGGGTATTTTTGTAATTTTTGGCAAATTTGAGGGTATTTTGGTAATTTTGGAATTTTGGAATTTTTGGGGTGTTTTGGATAATTTGGGTAGTTTTGAATGATTTGAGATGATTTTTGAATAATTTTTGGTTTTTTGGATGAAATTGGGAATTTTAGTCAAATTTGGGGTTTGGGGGCGTCTAGGTAATTAGGGTGGATTTGGGGGCAAAAGGCCAAGTTGGATATTTTGGTAGAATTTGGTTGCCAACCATCTTATATGTATTATGGAACAATGAAATCCCCATTTGGGTCCTCTATGTACTAGTCTTAGCTAAACCCTAGCCTAGGGCCAGTGGGTCTAGGGGACCATGTAATTGAGTTTCCTAAAAGATCAAGGGATCAAAGTAAACAAATCTGAGTTTTAGGGTTGTGAGTGAAAGTGGGTGCATATGAGTGCAAGTGAGTGAACTAACTCCAGAACAACACCCAGGGTCACCCTTAAGGGCAAGCAGTCCTATGGGGACTCCCCTTGAGCTTCCTCTATAGTGTCCCCACCTACTAAGTGTTAGAGGTTAGGACCAGTATATGGAACTTTAAGTTGAGCATAGAAGAGTTTAGAGTTTCTAAAGGTGAGGGCTCCTTTTCTAGTTTTCTAGGAATAGTCAACAGGAAAGTCCTATGGCTATACCTTAGGCTACTAAGGCAGGAAAACTAAACCTCAACCAAAATTGACGTCAACAGTTCATGAAGAATATGCTTAATAAGAGAAGGAAGTTTGTAGATAATGAGACTGCTGCACTCAGTGAAGAGTGTAGCGCTATAATTCAGAAAAAGTTTCCTGAAAATCTTAAATATCTTGGAAGTTTTACAATTTCTTATGTTATTGGTAAACAATTCTATGGAAAAGCCTTATGTGATTTAGGAGCCAATATTAATCTTATGTTGTCATCAATTTTTAAAAGGTTGGGCTTAGGAGATATTTCACCAACATCTGTAACTCTGTAGTTAGATGATCATTAGATTACCTATCCTAAATAAGTTATAGAAGATTTTTTGGTAAAAGTAGATAAGTTTATCTTTCTTGTGAACTTTATTTATTAGATATGGAGGAAGATAAAGAAATCCCTATCATTGTAGGAAGACCATTCATAGCTAATGAAAGAGCTTTGATAAATGAAAAGAAAAGAGAACTAACTATGAGAGTTAGTGATCAAGTGGTTACATTTAATATTGAAAAATTAATGAGATACCCTGCAAAAGAGCAAGAGATTGAATGCTTTAGAATGGATATTAATGAATATTAAGCCATGAATATTTCAAGAAAACTTTTGAAAGGGAATTTTTTGAATTGAATCAGCTTGAGGAAATAATAAATGAATCTTATGATAATGTAAGGATTTATAATGAAAAGATGAAAGAATGGCATGATCGAAAGATAATGAAAAGAGAATTTGAACCTGGATAGGAAATTTTATTATGCATTACAAGATTGAAATTATTTCTTAGAAAATTGAAGTATAGGCAGAAAGGGCCATTCAATGTTATAAAAACTATCCCTATGGGGCAGTGTTGACCTCACTTTTGGTTGAGGTATAGTTTTCCCTCTTTTGTAGCCTAAGGTCTAGCGATAGGACTTTTCTGTTGACTATTCCTAGAAAACTAGAAAAGGAACCCTCACCATTAGAAATTCTAAACTCTTCCTTGCTCAACTTGAAGTTTCACATACTGGTCCTAACCTCTAGCACTTAGTAGGTAGGGCCACGATAGAGGATCTCTAGGAGAGTCCCCATAGGACTAGTTGACTCTAAGGTTTACCCTGGGTGTTGGTTTGGAGCTAGTTCACTCGCCTGCACTCACTTTCACCCACAATCTCTTATAACCCTAAAACCCAAAATTGTTGACTTTGATCCCTTGATCTTTTGGGAGACTCATGTAGATGACCCCCTAGACCCACTAGCCTTGGGCTAAGGTTTAGTTAAGACCAGTTCATAGAAGACCTAAAAGGGTATTTCATTGGTCCATAGCTCATATCAGGTGGTTGGCACCCCAATTCTACCAAAATATCCAACTTGACTTCATGCCCCTAAATCCACCCAAATTACCTAAACACCCCCAAACCCCAAATTTGACCAAAATTCCCAAATTCATTCAAAATACCAAAAATTATTCAAAAAATTATTTCAAACCATTTAAAACTACCGAAATTGCAAAAAACCATCCCAAAAATTACAAAATTACCAAAATACCCTAAAAATTTTCAAAATTACAAAATTACCCTTTGCACCCCAAACTTTTCCAAAACATCCAAAATCACTTCAAATGTCTCCAAAAATAATATGGACCCTTTAATTGAACCCAATTTGGTCAATTTGACCATTTTAACCAAAACCCCCAAATATCTTTTAAAGGCCCAATTTCCCCAAATTCACCTCAAATGTCCATCAGTTTGGCCCCAATTCACCAAAATATCATTCCTAAACTCAATTTAAATCTTTCATATGATCCATTCAAACCAAGTACAAGCCTAATTGCCCCATGCTTTGAGCTCAAGTTTGATCCAAATCAAAACCCCCAATTTTGATCACATGACTTAACCCCACCAAATTGAACCCCATAACCTACTCAATTTACCCCAGTTCAAATCCTAAACTCTTAATAAAAATACTACACATCAAATTGGACCTTTAATTGGCCTTATAAAAGCTTCAATTTCACTCAATTTTAACCTAGGTCCAAAATCCCCAAATTTGCCCCAAATTGGCTATGTCTCCAAATGTCACCTAATTGAATACCCAAACTCCAAAATTGACACACAATTGATGTTGAAAACTCTTTATTACATTCCAATAGACCATTTTGAACCATCAATTTGGACCTAACCCAACCTTAGCCTAACCTAAACCCAAGTCTAATCCAACACCCCCAAAATGACCAAATGCCTAAAATCCTCCAAATTGAATCTCCAAACCAATTCAAAAGCACTCAAAATCTTTTCTAAATTCCTCATGAAAATCACCTACACATTATTGATCAATAAATTTAGCTCTATGTCATGGCTAGCCCCAAACCCAACTTCTAGCCATATTGACCCAAATTGAACCCCTTCACTAAAATTGACTTAGTCATGCTAAAGTCACCAAATTGAAGTTACCACAACCACTAAGCACACTCTATTGATTAGGTTAAACCACCTTAAAGAATCTTCATGAGCTATGGACAAAAGGTCCCCTAATTTAAGGGATCTTATCCCATTTTTGCGCCTTAACCAAAATATCTCCTTCATCATCACTTGTCATTGAGGGTTAACCATAATTAACCCTCTCCCTGGCTAACCTAGCCACCTGGCCACCTGATCACCTTGATACCACCCCTAGCCCTGCAGACGAGCTTAGTTACTGAAAAACCCTAAAATTGAGAGCCACCACCACTAAATCAAACCCAATTTCAACCCTAGAGGCCAGCTCATCCTAATTGCTCTTCAAAGCTCCTCACCCTCCACCTAAGCACTATTTTGCACCCATCAATTGGCCATGGTGGCCAGCCCAAGTTCTTCTATTTAATCGGCCCCTCCACAACCAAAAAAACATAAGTTCCAACTCCTTGCGGAAACTCTGCCAAAATCTCACCAGAGACTCTCTTAGCATCCTTAAGCTTAATCCTACCATCTTCCCCCTCTGATTCCCACTATGAGAGCCCAATTTTGAGCTCAAACTTTCAGCTCAGACCAAAACATCTCTCCACAGTCCACCGAACTCAAATTAATTGTAAACACACCATCCCTAGAGCAAGAGGGGTTGATTCCCCATCAAAGCCCCCTCTGAAACAGCCTCTAGGATTGCTCTAGACCAATACCCAAAATCCACCTTGATCAAAATCATATCTAGAAAATTCACCAGGGCATGGTACTTCATCCAGAGGTTTGTTGGACTCAACTGGAGCTACCACAACAGTCTGATTGACGCCCCCCTTCTGAGACAAAGGTATTGAGCTTTAACCCTAACACGAGCTTATTTTAAATATCCAATTGTAATGGCTTGATTTCATACTTGATTAACCATATAGATGTGTTCATCTTGAGTAGATGAAGATTTAGAAACAAACCCCTTGTGATTTGGTTGAGTTTAGACAAAGACCTTAAGGTTTTAGTGTGAACGACTTACGGTTAGGTCATTTGGGGACGATCACAGAGAGCTGTTTGATCGCGCATTTATTCTACGGACATATGTGATCAAGCCTGATGAGCGGATGGTGTAAAAATGGCAGAGCACCGCGTGGAGACTTCGGAGCAGACGAGGTTGAGGTGGCGCCACGTGGATAAGTAGATCAAAAGGAGGATTTTTTATTTATTTTAATGCCTGATATATGAAAATTCATAACTTTGCACAGAAAAATCATAGAAATAAAAGAAAAATACCCCATGCTCAGTGAATAGACGAGAATAATTTGGACTAAAATAAAAATTATTTTCTTATTCCCTGATTTTTAATGAACTAAATACCCTCTGGATTATTTTAATTCATTATGATCAAACAAAGCTCACCGTAGCTTGAAATTTGGTGGGTTTTTTCCTCTTGACAGAGCCTATGTCCTCTTATTTTTCCAAGTTCATTGGGCATCTCTATGCTTCTAGCCCTAATTTTCAAGCTAGGGTGGTCATTTTGGCTAATTTTAATTATATAAATCAAAAATCATTTTGATAATTATGGAAATAATTTTAGTAGGTTTGTTGCGGTCAAAAAAATCTAGGAAAAATATCATGATATCTTGAATTATCTTGTAAATTTCTAAATTTAATTAAATATAAATTTCTTGTGTTAATTTTTGTAAATTATATACTTATAAAAAATTGACAAAAATAATCCCACATTATTTATAAAAGTCATGTTTATCTAGTGTAAAAATTAGAAAATTATTTGATTAAGTTCAAGTATTAAAGTTCATTTTCTAAGAAACCTTGTATTTTTGTACAAAAAATTATAATAAATTAAATAAATTTGGGAAAATTATAAAAGGTGGTTTTCTGAGTCACTTGTGATCAGAGGCACTTGGAAAGAATAAAAATTATTTTTTAGAAAATCCTTAATTTTTTAGCTTTATTTTGACTTTTAAAATAATTAAAAATCATTAAAAATCTCAAAAATATCAAAATATTTCAAAATATGCCTAACTATTTTGTGATCACTTGTGATTCATTAAAATATTTTTCCTAATTTTCCTAAATTAAAATAAATTTCAAAAGCTTAAAAAATGAATGTCCCTTATTTTCTCATTAAAATAATTACAATGAAGAAATTAAAAATTATAAAAATGCAAAATTTGATTCTCTGAGTTTTCTCAACTCAAAGAAGTCTAATAAAAATATAAAAATCGTTTTGGTAATAAAAACATTATTAAATCATTGATACTTGTTAATAATAAAATATTAATAATAAAATTTTAATTTAAAAAATCATAAAATTTTGCATAAGTATTTCTCTGACCTAGGGAAACCTCTAAAAATTTTCTCATAAATAAAAACTTTATTTTGGAAAGTAAAATAAATCAATTTCTAAAAAAATTTATTTTCTGAATTTAAATAAAAACTTAATTCAAATTAAATTTTGAGAAGTTCACATATTCTCCACTAATATTGTAATTACCTCATGGATATGACACTCTAAACCCTCAAATTCATTTGAGTAATGTTTAATGAGTTATGAGGTGAAGTGCCCCAAGGGCAAAATAATCCTTCTAAATTTTGGTACCTTAATCAAAATTTAGGATTAACCAAGGGAAAATGGGTAATTTTGATCCTAATAAATATGGTTGGATGATTAAAATACAATAGAATTAAAAGGTAGAAACTCACTCACCACCCTTGCATAATACCAACAAAATCATAACTCTCCTAATCTTCATGACTTGGAAGTCAATTAAGATCAAACAGTTCTTATATGATAGGCTTAAGATACAACATATGATAATTTACTTTTCTTAAGCCCAAAGTTGAGGATTATGTGATCATTCAATAAGGATATATGTCACTGAAATCAAAATTTTGATAATCAGAATTCCACCTATTATGATTATTAAAGGCTTACTAGTGACCTAGGCTCAATGTATAAATTCAATTGATTGGATTTAAGAGATAATATGCTTGTTTATTAACATCTTTGAACATCTTTAAACACTACAAGCCTGACCTTAATTGCGGGCGCCACAATCTTAAATAACCTAAAATTGCTTTAAGGGCACCTACTCACATAAATCTTAAATGAAACATCAATTGATTAATCGAGTATCCTATCCTCAAGATAATTAAATTATCAAGTTGCACTGAGCAACGGGGTAGTCACACTTCGACCTCAGATGATTAATGGAACAATATGATAAGTTTAAAATGAACTCAGAATATTTCAAGAGATCTTCAAAATGGCACGGGGTCATGCCTCAAGCATTTTGAAATCTAATGGACATTCTGAATGGAAAATTGGACTTGTCATTCCCAAAATCAATTTTAAACCAAATCCACTAATCCACCCAAATCCACCCAAATCCACCTAACTCCACCCAAATCCACGATCAAATTCAAATCCCTCACCCATGTTCGTCATGACAAAGTTAAAACTTATTAAACCGATCATGAACAATTTCTACATCAACAAAGCCAAGTCCAAATTCAAGTCCAAAAGCCAATTCATCAATGCCCATCCTAAAAGCCCACCAAAACCAATCCCAAGTCCCAAATCTAATAAGACAAAGGCCCACATGATAGAATCATCCTTTTCCTTCACCACATTAAAATTGGATTAAGCCCATGGTGGAAAAATACATTATCAATTTGGCTAAACATGGAGTCTTTGGAAATATTTTTGAAGTCTTGAAATTCCCCTCCCCCCTCCCCC
>JXCR01094747.1:0-13498 GCA_002079205.1 Phalaenopsis hybrid cultivar
TGCCTTTAATAAAGCTCAAGAAAAAGTTATATTTCAATATGTACTTGCAGGTGGTCTAATACAACTGAACCATGGAAGACCTCAGCCCCTTCAGTACGTCGTTAATGCAGCTTTTCTCGCGGCGGTCTACAGTGATTATCTTGAAGCTGCCGACACTCCTGGTTGGTACTGCGGCCCCAATTTCTTCCCCACCTCAGTTCTTCGCAACTTCGCAAAAACGCAGGTGCGTAATCTCACCCTTCTCTGTCCGAGAATGAATTAGTAGACTTTTAGTCTCTCAGGACATCTCTTATACTCTTATTCTTCTTCGATCTTTGGTAGATTGATTACATTCTAGGCAAGAATCCAGAGAAGATGAGCTATGTTGTCGGCTTCGGCAATCGCTTCCCAAAGCATGTTCATCACCGCGGTGCTTCCATCCCGAAGAATGGCGTTAAGTATGACTGCAAAGGAGGATGGAAGTGGCGCGATACAAAGAAGCCAAACCCTAATACGATTGTGGGAGCTATGGTTGCTGGTCCTGACAGGCACGACGGCTTCCATGATGTGCGCACAAACTACAATTACACGGAGCCGACCCTCGCCGGAAATGCCGGTTTGGTTGCCGCTCTGATCGCTTTGTCTGGCGAGGGCAATAGCGTCGACAAAAATACAATTTTTTCTGCTGTGCCGCCGATGTTTCCTTCTCCTCCTCCACCTCCAGCTCCATGGAAGCCCTGAGAGAAGGAAAAATGGCATGTAATTTATTTTTGGCACCATATATCCTCTCGGAGCTATAGAAATTCTTTTCATGGGATCTAACACAAGCAGGAGAAAATATGGGCTTGGAGTCACGGATTGAAAATCTAAGGTATAGACATTTTGCATCATATTGCTGTGCTATGGATGTTTTGTATAGGATGTGATACTGAAGGTTTCAACAATAATTAAAACATTTGATTGAAGGATGTTTGGTGTAAAAGATCAGTTCATGAGTGGATTAATGCGTAACTGATACTTTTGTGCGGTTATTGTTAGATGTTAATTGTAATATTTGTTTGATTATTATTATTATTTTTGATGAGGGCTGCTAATTAAATACATATTCAATTTACATACTGCCACACTTGAATTTACATACAGATGTTTATTAAGCCTGCAGTAAGGTTTAAATTCGGCCGTTTTTTGCAATACTGCCTTTCGAAATTTAAAATTTATCATTCTGTTCTCCTGAGTTTCCCTCTCTGAACATTTTATCTATGTAATGTCACAGGCTTGCCGGTTAGCTTCTCTTCTAGTTTCGTGGAAATTTACATATATGGCATACTATTTACATGTATTTACATATTAACTCCTAAAGTTGGATCTTTACGTCTATAATATTTTTTTATTAAAAATATATGAATGCAGAAGGCATTATTTGCTTTTAAAAAGTTAATGACAGCGGTATTCTTCATGTGCCGTTCAAAAAATTCAGTGGTTTGTTTGTAAATATGAATGTTTTAAGTTTTAATGTAAGAATTTGTGTGTTATGTATATAAATGACTCTTTTTTGGTTTAATTATGGGGTTAAATTTCGAAATTCTTTAAGGGCTTTAGTTGATTAATTATTTGCTATTGAATCATTTTAGGATGTAGGGTCTATATTGTTGGTGATTACATACAATCCAATAAAAAGATTTTGTATGGGGGGAAGGAGGGAGATGAAAAATTTATGAGAGAACTTTAAAAAATATATTAAGTTCTCCTACAAGCCCGGGGAAAGCCGCTCCTCAGAGGACGCCAAGTTACTAGATTTTTTATAGAGATAGAAGGAGATCTTCAAATGAGAAAATATTAGGTCAGGATTCCAGACACATCCAGAGTCCAATGAAGGGGCGTCACGTGTAAAGTGAGCCCATTGCAAGGTGGAAAGTGAGTCCACCGCAATACACTATGATTGGTCTGCTTTACACGTGGCACCCTCCTATCGGACTCCGGATGCATCTGAAGTCCTGACCTAATATTTTTTCTTTTCAAATAGGGAGAAAGGGAAGGTACTAGATTTTTGATGGAGATAGAAGGTGATCTTCAAATGAGAAAATATTATGTCAGAACTCCAGACACATCCAGAGTCCAATAAGGGGGCGTCACGTGTAAAGTGAGTCCACCCCAATATACTATGATTGGTTCACTTTACACGTGGCGCCCCCCTGTTGGACTCCGGATGCATCTGAAGTCATGACCTAATATTTTTTCTCTTCAAATAGGTAGAAAGGGAATGAGGCCAAATTCCTAGAAAAAAAATGCGCCACTCATTCTATCCATTTCCCTCTCCTTTTGTAAGGTGAGAAAATAAAAAAAATAACTAAAGCAGTAGATATTCCAATGTATGATGCATTTCTCTGTTGTCTTGATGGAATGATTGCGATGTGGATGTTTGGTATTGCAAGTTGAGATCAAATATTTTTGGTACGGTAGTCGCCCCATGTACTTGAGTGAATATAAAATCCCACTACGACACCTTTAATAGCGAATCAATAGACGTCCTTAGTAGTCGTGATGACTTCTACTGGTAGCTTCTATAATGCATATGACCTAGGTTAACCTCTCGGGAGAAATGAGAGCAATCAGGCAAGCTCTATTCAACCTTTCAGCAGGTGAGCTTAATTCAACTAAAGATAGTTAAATAAAATTTCTATATCCTTGTATAGTATAAACATTTTCATATGTTTTCCAGGTTAAAATTCAATTATGGGTTTGTTGTATCTTGGAAGTCTTGAAAAACTAGAAGGTTATTTATTTACTCATAATGAAAGCAAGCTTTTATGTTAAGGAAAAGAGCTCTTGCATCATGAGAGGACAGGTCACCTTTATTTCTGAATTGTGTTAGAAAATTTGCTGTGGAAAAGTAATTGTTTTTCACGATCTGAAGTTTCCGATTCCATCAAATTTCACCGTATCGAATTTTACACCAGACATTGCCATCTGAAATTACTCCCGTCAAAGATTTCTCCTATTGCAACTCTCGATTCACTGAAGAATGCCTCGCAGAACTGATCATGTTCCCCTATCGCGATCCGTCGAACTCCAAAGTTTTAGCCGCCAAATCTTTTTCTTCTTACGCCAAAATTTTCTGCCCTAGAACCTCGCTTGAACACCTCTCTCTTGTCACAGAAGAAGCCGTGTCGAAGCTTGCTGGAAGAATCCTCGGTCGCGCAAATTCGAAGACTGCTTCACCTCTGTGTTTCAACCTGTCGAGCCGAAGCTCCCTCTTTAAACATTTTCTTGCATCTTTAGCACATACAACTATTGCTTCAGATACAATTTATTTTATATATAAGATTTTTTTCTCTCCCTACAGCTGCTACTAAATTTTTTATATTTACCACCAAATAGAAATTTATTTAGTACCACCAACCACTAAAGAAAATTAATAAAAAAAGCAGAGATATTTATATGGTCTGGTGCCTCGTATTTACACGAAAGCCTCAAAATGGCAGATGGCTTTGGGTTATTTAAATTTGGGCACAATTACCATCATTTTTTTTTTCATTTGCATTATTTAAATTTGGGCACAAATATCAATCAAATCTAAAGAACTTTTATTTATTCAGAAGAGTAAAGCGTTATTTTTTCTCTGTAAATAAAATTTGGACTTGAAAAAAAATTATATATGCCAACTCGAAAAATTATGAAGAATATAGACTTGGGATCTCTTTGGGGCAGCTGTAACTTATTGAGTAATCTGATGATGAGCTGATTAAAAATAATTTATTGATAAGCTAAGTGCGGTGACTATTATAAATTTTTATCTTTTTTGGAAAAGTCAGACCGCTGCCAGGAAACTGCCACCGCACCTGGTAGGTGCAGTGTAAAAACGTTATTTTCAGTGTTTTGAAAATGCATAAGCTGTCAAAACGTAGTTTATCCAAACAGACCAGGTGCGTTTTCAAAACGTCACCACACCAAATAAGCTGTCCCAAACAGACCCTTAGTAATATTAGCCATTCTACCTTCTTTTTATTTCTTTTTTTGGGGGCTTCTCTTTAATTGACATGCATGTTATGAGTAGTTAGACATAAAAGGCCAAACTAATATGCTATGAGTCCTACAAAATTTCTTATGGCTATGATTTAAGATCTAAACTAATCTTTCTGCAATTTTATATTGTGGGAATCCTTAAAATGCACAAAAAACTTATAAGAAGAGCCTTTCTTGCCTCATGCTGGCTAAGAAACATGTATGAGGGAGGGTGAATGTGATGTCTGTGGAAGTTTTCAATTTCATTGAGTACACCCCACTCACTAGTGGCCGTGGGTGAGTGGTGAGTGAAAATAATTGCAACATGTTACACAAGTAATATAAAAATGTGTAAACATGAATCTAGAAGTGGTTGGGTGATTCAATATTTTTTGTCCACACTTAAAAGAGAGGAAAATCAGAAGCTTACATTATTTTATAAAGAAGAAATGTTGCACGAATTAAGCTGCCTAGCGCCCACTCTCTTTATGCTACAAGAAATTTTAATGATTGAGTTACTCAATAAGATGTATAAAGATTTGATGCGTGCTGGAAGATCCGTAACAGTATAATAATGAATTGTCATATTACTGTTGCACAAAAAACTGGTACGCACAAAGATAATAAAAGAGAGAAAGAAGCAAGAGGAGACACCTCAAATTTCACGCAAAAAATCTTGAAAAGGGGGAATAAGCACGAGTCATAGCCCAATTGAGATATTCCACGATGAATGTTGACTGCAAATGTCCACTTATCTCTTGAATTATGGAAGATAGATTTACAAAATTAGTCATTATAAATATACAACTCTTGTTTATTGATAATAGCTGAAGTCAGACTGTAATGATAGTCCTCAATAATAATAGAATGTAAGAGTCGTAGTCGATTGCTATGGAGACAATAACCCATCATGAATGTTGTGAACGATGGCTGTAGTGCTAGTTTGTCGTTAGGTCTTATTTGTGCTGCATAAACTGGTGAAAGCAATAAAGGCAACTGCCTAGGATGTAATGATCATGACATTATTGATAGAGTCAAATGTTATTGTTCCTCGTAATCTTTGATGCCACTGTAAGGATTACTGGTGCCTTTATCGGAGCTAATGAATAGAGTTACAAATGAATTAAGTGTTTTAGAAGCTATTTCATATTCAATTGATCAATTTATTGAAGAAGTTTGAACACATTTATAAATATTCGATTGACAAATAAACAAAATTGAATGACTTATTGCACAATTCATTTGTGTTCATAAATAACACCATTTAAAGCTTTTGATTTTGCTTGTTAAGAATGAAGGTTTGATATAAATCTCAATTGATTCTCATTGATATGATATTTTATGAGTATTTGAGTGTCATACTGATGTTGAAGTTAAGTGATCTTAAGCTCGTTAGATTCGTTTTGTCGAGACGCTCGATTTGGCTATAAACTTATCAAGAATGGAGATTGTTTAGTTTTTCAAAGTATGTCACAAAGTTTCTTATTATGCTTGAAGTGCACGATCTGTCCTCACTTGTAAATCATTTTTTATGTCATTTGGTTTGTCTCGCAGAGGCAATTTAGTGGATGATAAATTTAAGCGTGATCATTTCTAAATCTGATTTTTGAAGCTTCTGATCCCAAAGTACGTTGAGATTTATGTCGGATGAAGAAAATTATTTAGGTATGTATCAAGAACTATGCATGCTTTTATTTGCTTACAATTTTAGGAGAGAGTTTTTTTGTCATTTCTTGTTAACCACCTAAATAAAAAATCTATTAATTTTCTTAAGTAGATGGTTGATACATATCATGACCACCAAAAGACTTTCCATATTCTCAATAAGCCTTTGGATATAAATTGAATAATTGATCACCGATAATCTTATTTCTATCTTTGCAATATAAATCAAAGATTTATAGAAGCAATGTGGGATCTTTCTCAATTTGAATGAGAAATTATTTGAATGTATTTCTTGGTGAAATTTTTTGAACATATTTGTGGTATTCCTTTCTTGTGGGAATGATGTGAGATTTACCTAATTTAGCTACCTTGGTAAGAATGAAAGACCAACATGAGTAGATGGAAAGTAGATTATTTTATTAAACTTGTATTAATCTTTAGAACAATTGATTTTTGCATGCATGTGAATGAAATGAGAATGTGAATGTAGCAAGTCATTAAGCCAAACTGAGATGTATAATATGCACTTTTGGGAAATGTTTTCAGTCGTTTTCATCCTTATTTATTGCAGTGTTATATAATATTCGAGAAGAACTATTTTTGATATGGTATGATCTTCTGTGACGGCTTTCATCAATGTCGCAGGGTTTTCGTTGGGAGGTGAAGAATTAAATAATAGAAATTTTGATTTGTTTCAATGATGTTTATATTATGAGTTCAAGATTTCTTAAATAGTTGTGCAAGGAAAACTTTAAATCTTTATAACCAAATGGTCTTGCAACTTGCTACTTAGTTTATTGACAAAACAAGGTAACTTGTTACAATCATTTAATTTGACATGGTGAATAAAGCACGACAAATGATTATCAGTGTTGTTTTCGATTATTTTGTCGAATCAACTATCAATGAAAGTTTGTAGGTGACCTCTATTTTCATTAGTATACTCTATTTTTTGCATAATCATTCTAAAAATCTGTCTTTTCCCAATTATACAATGCAAAAGTATGGCCTTGATGTGGTGCCTTAGGGATTGAGCCTACGGCTGGTCATGCTTTCCTTTTAAACTAGAATTGCAGAGAACATACTCAAACAATGATGTACCAATTATTTAGTATCGATTTTTAAAATTGCCCGGTTCAATGTTTGGGCCAACAATAAATATTAATTTTGAATCTAAGGGCTACATGCAGGGCTTGGAATTTATCTCTAAGACCATTAGTTGCTCGAAAATTATCAAATTTTTTTAATAGGTTTCAAGCCATATATGAATCTGCTCGAAGTGGCTCGAGATCGGCTCAAATTTGTTTTATTTATAATAATTATATTTAATGTTAAAAAAATTCAAATATAATGAGCTACGAGCCGATTTCATGTTGAAATGAATCCAATAACTCAAATTTGAGCCATCTTACTTCAACTTCGAGCCGGATAGAGTTGGAACAGATTCAAATAACTCAAATTTGGGCCAACTTATTTCGATTTCGAGCCGGAACGAGCTTGCTTCATTTTCAAGTTGAGCCGGTTCGAAATCGAAGATAACAAGCCACAAGCAAATTGTGAACTAAACTCAATCCATTCGAGCTGATTTTAAGCTACCCCCAACTCGACTCGAAATCGGCTAGTTAAAAGTCCTAGCTATATTTGATTTTCAATAGATTTATAAAATTCAAATTATTGGTTATCACTTATGTCTAATTTCTAATATCCAATCATATCACTAAATATCTTCTCTACTTATTTTTGGTGTGCAACATGTGACTCCCATCTCTCTGTTGGCAATTCACTTGCCATTCCCCCACCCAACTGTCACCCTCTCCCTTGATAGTATTTAGTGGCTTAAACTTGTTCACCCCTATAAATAAGATTAATAATTTAAATTTTTAAAGTTGATTAAATTTAAATTTATTAAAAATAATACTTCTGTATGGTACATACTTTACAATCTAACTCAAATTATATTCACATATTTGCATCATTATATTATTTCATCATTTTTAAATATTTTTATTATTTACTAGCTCGACCTAAATCCAATAATTGAATCTTAGATGTCTTCGTCTGATTTCATATCCCCTTCTAATTTCCACAGCCTTTTCCCTCCATAGACATGTCAATTACTTCAACTTTTCCTGCATATAGTATGACACCATATGTCACATACATCATTAAAAGCTGAGATTACGGAGGGCTACAAACGAATCAAGCTTTTGACGAGCTACTTATAACTCGGCTCGATAAGAGCTCGTTCATATTCGTTTAATTAACTAATTGAACTAGTTTTAACACTTTAACAAATGCTTGGTCGTGAGACGAACGAGCTTAAACACCTCATTGTTCGATTCGTTTATGTTCATGAACAAAATCATTAAAGTTAATGCTCACAAACAAATTTTTTAAGAAGCTTGGTAAACAGTTTTATATAAAGTTGATCAATTTAATGTTTATGAGTAAAATCAATTAAAACCTAATTTAAAATTCATGAATATTAAACTAAATTAAAATTTAACTTCTAGTACATAAAACAAGATTAAAATATATTTGTTTAGTTGTTCATTTAAGCGTTTATATTTGGTCATTTGGCATGAATCTCAAGCGTAAATCTTGCAGCATTTTTAGCAAAAAGTATTCATACTAATTAAAAATCATTCATAACTCCAATATTAACAAACTTGCAGTCAAACTGACCGTCTTGACAAAGACGTACCCAATGACGCTCAAATTGGTCCAATCTAAGTCAATTCAAGCTAGGATTGAGTCTTTAAACCACTTTTGAAAGCTTTGGTGGCTAATTGGAAAGTCAAATGAATTTCAAATCTAATAAGCTTATAGTCAACTTGAGAGTCTTGACCGGACGAATCCAACTAGGCCAAAAACACTCAGATATTGAAATCATGAATGTACTAACATATTCACAATACATGTATGTTGCCTAAAATCTTAGAATATAGGTTTTTCTTGGAACATTTACATTCATGCTAATTAATTTTTTTTATTATTTTCATGACTTCAACCTAGTTATTTAAACGGAACTCCAACCCTTAAAAAAAAAACCATAAAATTCAAATATTTAAAAAAGAAAGGTTTAACGATTTTTTAATAAATATATTAAATTTGAATATATCATGCAAAAATTATTAACCAATACATTTAATATGATTATTAAAATATAAA
Organism: Phalaenopsis hybrid cultivar; assembly: GCA_002079205.1. Taxonomy (NCBI): domain Eukaryota; kingdom Viridiplantae; phylum Streptophyta; class Magnoliopsida; order Asparagales; family Orchidaceae; genus Phalaenopsis; species Phalaenopsis hybrid cultivar. The sequence goes on from JXCR01094747.1 coordinate 8,818, forward strand.
TATAAATATTTTCCTTATTTTCATTGGGATTCGGGAAGGATCTATTGCAGCATACAAGAGATTGACAAAGAATGATTAGGCCTCAAGGGACCAAACCTGGGCAGATCCTTATTATTGTTATTATGCCTTGCTGTACAAGTCTAATTAATCATCTTCATTAATCTTAATCACGTCACCATATAAGCCAAATTTAAATTATGAAAATGATAAATTAACCAATATGATAATTTTATATGATAAGTATTTTCTAATAAAATAATGGTGAGATTCATATTTTATCTTCATTGGAATTGCTGACGAATTCCGAGTAACAGTAAAAGTATTCTTTTTTATATTTAATTAACATTTTTTTAACGAGGGCTTATATAGTTAATCCTCTTTCAAATTCTTCATTTCGTTTTCAACCAAATGTGTTACAAGTTAAAACTTTTTAATTAAGATTGGTATTAAGAATAACAAAGTTATAATAGCAAATTAAGATAATTACATGTACTGTTATTACAATTTTTTTTTTAAAAGTTAAGACTGCAGCTAAAAAGATATCACTGCACATAGTGAAAAATGTGAAAAAACTCGATTTACTTAAACAGACAAAACTATGGTGTAATGCTGCACCACCACCACCACCACAAATGGACCCTTAGTGACTCATAAATCAATTCGAGACAATTATATTTGCTTATTAAACCAAGCTGGCTCAAAATTAAATCAAGCTCAATGCAACTCAAAATTGAATTGAACTTGCCTCAAATTGAATTATTTGGATTCATTTCAGCTTGAAATCAGCTTGAAACCAATTTTTTTTATAAATAAATAGAAAAAATGAGCTAATCTCAAATCAGTTCAGATTGAACAATGTGTTACTCAAAATCGGCTCGAAAAAAAATTTTATCCAAACTTTAAACTCATAGCCAAGATCCCAATCAATTAAAAATCTTTGAGCTAAAATCACAGTCCTACACGTTTGTATGTCTCCAAATTTAGTTCCCATTCAAACGTCAATCTTTTGAAGAATTTTTAGTCCGCACATAACGGATATCAGCTGAGATAGCGGACGGAAAAAAATAAGAATAAAAGAACCTCCGCAGCGGCTGTCCGTATGTGTAAAACTTCAATTTTTGCGATGTTTTGATGAGTCAACTGGAATGGAAAAAAAACACAGACGGAATAAAATAGAAATTATATATTCTTCTTGCTTGCTTTATATCATTCTTCATCTTAGTATTTTGTGGATTGTCAATCCTAGAGAAGAAATACAAAGATCAAATGAAAATATAATAGGAAGAGAAGGCAAAATTAAAGAGAGGAGATTGAGAAATGCAGTTCTACAAGTATATAACCTCTGCTGCTATACTTTTCTCTTAATTTTTGTTGGGATAAGCTCTCTCTCTCTCTCTCTCTCTCTCTCTCTTTTCTTTTTAAAGCTCACATAATCTCTTTGCCACTGTTCTGTTTCTTGTTCTCTGTGTCGATTTATGTACTCCGTATTCTGTGGTTACTGCGCTACAACTAATGGCGTCAGAGCCGTATGATCTGAAGAAGAAAGCCTTGAATTGATGATCGACTCATCTCTGGCTTGCTGGCTTAAACTAAACGAAAACGTTCGGATCTTTCCATCCTCTCTCCAATTTTCATTGAGGGGAAGAGAAGAACCATGCTACTATCTATCATGGCTCTTATCTCACTCCGAAGTAAATGCTATAAAAAGTTAAGCTTTTAAAAGAAAGATTAAAAAAACAACGCTAGAACTATAATCTTGGACGATTCTGCAACTTGCCAACTACTTCCTCTCCTTTTCTTCTTTCCTGAAACAAAGAAATGGCGAAGGACATAATGTCAGAGAAGACATCATGAGATCTCCATTAAAAGAGACTGCAAAGGTTCTCACCTTGGTTGATGTTGTGCGTGGCAGCTGTCCCTGTGTCCTCTCCCGCTTCACAGACCAACAGCTCCCGGACCAGATGAGAATCTGAAAGCGAGAAAATTTCCTTAAAAAAACTGGGATGATTTTGAATCAGCCTGCTGTTTATAAATTAAGAAGGAAACGGAATCCAACCTCGGCATTTGAAAGAAGCAAGATTTAAAGGGGGCCATGCTCTCAAGAGTAGTAGGAGGCCGCAGAGTGGAAGCAAGGAGAGCAGAGGAAGCAGAGGCCGCTGCGGCAGGTTCAGCCTCTGAGATCGTGGAGGAGTCATTCGCAGCAAAAGCTGACTTCTTAGGCGAAGCGAATGGGCTGTCTGGGAGATTGNTATCATGGCTCTTATCTCACTCCGAAGTAAATGCTATAAAAGTTAAGCTTTTAAAAGAAAGATTAAAAAACAACACTAGAACTATAATCTTGGACGATTCTGCAACTTGCCAACTACTTCCTATCGTGTTCTTCTTTCCTGAAACGAAGAAATGGCGAAGGACATAATGTCAGAGAAGACATCATGAGATCTCCATTGAAAGAGACTGCAAAGGTTCTTACCTTGATTTATGTGGTGCGTGGCAGCTGTCCCTGTGTCCTCTCCCGCTTCACAGACCAACAGCTCCCGGACCAGATGAGAATCTGAAAGCGAGAAAATTTCCTTTAAAAAACTGGAATTTTGAATCGGCCGGCTGTTTATAAATTAAGAAGGAAACGGAATCCAACCTCGGCATTTGAAAGAAGCAAGATTTAAAGGGAGCCATGCTCTCAAGAGTAGAAGTAGCAGGCCGCAGAGTGGAAGCAAGGAGAGCAGAAGAAGCAGAGGCCGCTGCGGCAGGTTCAGCCTCTGAGATCGTGGAGGAGTCATTCGCGGCAAAAGCTGACTTCTTAGGCGAAGCGAATGGGCTGTCGGGGAGATTGTGCTCCACGCAGCTGCATTATTAATGAGCGGTTTAATAATCTCGTGATCAATCATGGAAAGAAAGAAACAAGTGAGCAAAAGCAGAAAGCTTGAAGCTGAANGCATTATTAATGAGGGGTTTAATAATCTCGTGATCAATCATGGAAAGAAAGAAACAAGTGAGCAAAAGCAGAAAGCTTGAAGCTGAACTAGTAATCCTAGGAGCATGGCATTGCTAGTAAAATTTAAATTTTTTGCTCCAAATCACACGTGATCACTGCCATCAGTCTGAATCTCAACAACCACAACCAACCAATTTTCCGGAGCATCACCATCTTTACTTCTCCGGAGCATTTAATGCATGAGATAAAAGTAAGACGGCGATGTGGGTTAGTATGGAAGCAAGGATTACCTTTCTTGGAAGTCGCCATCTTCTTTGGGACTCGCCTTTGTCACTGTATCATCCTGGTCTGAACGAGAAACGGCAATAGCAGTGCAAGAACCAGGCCTCAGGCTCTTATCTATTCACAGTAAAAACAGAACCCACATTAAATCATGTTTTATNGCATCTTTACTTCTCCGGAGCATTTAATGCATGAGATAAAAGTAAGAGGGCGATGTGGGGTTACTATGGAAGCAAGGATTACCTTTCTTGGAAGTCGCCATCATCTTTGGGACTCGCCTTTGTCTCTGTATCATCCTGGTCTGAACGAGAAACGGCAATAGTAGTGCAAGAACCAGGCCTCAGGCTCTTATCTATTCACAGTAAAAACAGAACCCACATTAAATCATGTTTTATCATAGCCTCATTGACAGCACCACTTCAACTCCAAATAGAGAGTTTTGATACCTCCTTCGGAAGGGGTTGTTGTAAGAACATTTGTAAGCGGAAATGGAGATGGAGGAGAAACAGCAACAGCTGAAGTGGAGATGGCCGAATTCCGCTTGAGGTCAAGAAGCTGAAGTCCCATGAACCGACGCTGCTGTAACTCGATGGCCTGTTGAAGCTCCTGTTGTTCCTCTATTTTTCTTCTAAGCATAGAATCCTGGTTGTTCCCAGCATAAAGCATTCTCGAACCTGAAATTGAGCATAAATATAATTTATAGAAACTAAATTCAGATGAGGCAGATTGTGAAGTTCCTGGAAGATATTTATGCTAACCAAGCTGCTGCAGGTCAAATTGATCTCTGGAATCTAGACTAGATGGAGTGTTACAACCCGAGAAATCCCCCCTATCAATTTGTTTCCTGATCAAGGGGACGAAGGAACAACAGGATTGCAAGTCACAAATCATTAACTTCAGAATTTCTTAGGTAATGGGGATGGAAAGAGATTAAGATGGAGAGAGTGTGTGCCTGTACTTGTCGGGGACTTTTCCTTTCTCCTTATACGGCTTGACGAGCACTCGGGCGTCACAGACGAAGTGAGGATTACCTTTGGCGAGGATCAGCTTCACAGTCTCAGGGTAAACGAAGGTGACGAACCCAAACATTCTCTTCTGCTGGTATGGGATGCGCACGTCCTGCACTGGACCGTAGATGCTGCCACAAAACCGAGATTAAGTTTCTAAATCCGAGACAAGATGAATAAATAAACGGATCAGCATACACTTTTAAGGAGCAAAAATCAACCTGAAGTAGTTTGAGACATCTTCCTCCCGGAAAGTACTGTCCGCAGGGAAAGTCAAGTAGATCTGCCTTGAACTAGGATTCATCATGCCGGAAAAATCACTTCTTTCCATCCTTGGCCGTCCCATGAATTTATGCGGATCATCTCCTCCGAGCATTAGCGCTGCCGCTGCTGCTGCAGCCACGGCCGCCCTGAAAGTTGTCAAAATCTCGACTTTGAGCTCTAATTCAAGGCATGAACT
>JXCR01094747.1:14124-44658 GCA_002079205.1 Phalaenopsis hybrid cultivar
AGCGCATACATCGGATGCAGCAAAGACACAAAATTCTTGGACTAAAATATTGAGGAAGGAGAGAAATGTGTAAATTATTCAATAGCTTGGGTCGCTATTATCATACATTCATGATTGACACTTTAATCTGTATGAAAATAAGCAAATTGAAGTCGTTTGACTGGTAGAATCTGTTCTATGATTTGAGATTTTCTTATTGTTTCAGTGGTTAATAGAGGGGGAATATGAGTCTTTCTTTTGTTTTTTCTGGCATGAATTATCCGAAGTTCTCACCATGCATGTTCGTTTGTTTGTATTCAGAGGGATATGATAAATGCATGTTCCTATGTGTTTTGTGTTATTATTTTTATGATACATGCATGTTACTATGTGTTTTGTGGTATTATTTTTATGTTGCTATAAAGTTTTTCACATGCAAAAGCCATAGTAGTTGAGGTTACTAAGATTTCATATTGTTCCTTTATTTTCATGGGATTTGAAAGCTTTTTATGTTTATACATTATTTTAAAACATAGAAGTGAGGGGGTGAGAAGCTTTGAGAATTTCAAATATGTTAAGCTAAAATTCAAGTGATCATGTAACCTGAGTTCTCATTGAGATCATCAGTTTATAAGTTAGGAATGGGATTTGAGCGCTACAGATTTGACAAGCTCACCATGAGTCTGATTAGTGCTCCATGAATTGTGGTTGTGCCCTTTAAGTGTAACTAATTTTAACATACTTTTCGAATCACGACACATACACCTAAATTGATATATTAAATAATACATACTTTTTCGTCATCAGAGTTAATGATTTACTCCATGTAAAATTTGACATAAAGAACATAGTCTCATGCGTTGATGTAGGCTAGTTGGAGTTTGAACTTAATGGGATGATCTTCATTGTATAAAGGTACTCAATTGCTTTGATTTTNGAGTTAGGAATGGGATTTGAGCGCTACAGATTTGACAAGCTCACCATGAGTTTGATTAGTGCTCCATGATTTGTGGTTGTGCCCTTTAAGTGTAACTAATTTTAACATACTTTCGAATCACGACATATACACCTAAATTTGTATATTAAATAATACAAGCTTTTTCGTCATCAGAGTTAATAATTCACTCCATATAAAATTTGACATAAAGATCATAGTCTCATGCGTAGCTGTAGGCTAGTTGGAGTTTGAACTTAATGGGATGATCTTCATTGTATAAAGGTACTCAATTGCTTTGATTTTTGGAAGTGTACATGGGTGGAGTCTTATGGCGTAACTGTAGGCTAGTTGGAGTTTGAACTTATGAGAGAAAAATAATAGAGACTGAAAGCTCGTATGATGTATTTTTTTTTTATGTTATGACACGGAGGTAGGTAATAAATGATATTTAGTGTTTGGTTACTGAAAATGAAAAAATAATAAATAACGCAATAACAAAAAATATTGACAAAAAAAATTTCAAATATGTCATCTTTTTGTGGTTAGATTTTTTCTAAAAATTTGTCAATAGTTTCTTCACAAAAAAAAAAAGTTTAAATTAACCAAACATAAGTGTATAAATTTTAAACAAAAAAATTGATAGAAAATTCAAGAAGAACCCCATAAATGTCTCAAGGAAATGTACTTTCTTCTCAAGGCTGTCTTATTAGACTCGACTCTTACTCAGANGTTTAAATCAACCAAACATAAGTGTATAAATTTTAAACAAAAAAATTGATAGAAAATTCAAGAAAAACCCCATAAATGTCTCAAGGAAATGTACTTTCTTCTCAAGGCTGTCTTATTAGACTCGACTCTTACTCAGAGGATCATTTTCTATCACAACTGCTTACTTTGAGTTCAATATCTATTTATAAAGTGTATATCTTAAGAAGATTAATATTATGTAACTTAATTAGAAAAGATCTAATTACATAATCTTTTCTANATTACTAAGATTTCATATTGTTCCTTTTTTTTCATGGGATGTTGAAAGCTTTTATGTTTATACATTATTTTAAAACACAGAAGTGAGGGGCTGAGAAGCTTTGAGAATTTCAAATATGTTAAGCTAAAATTCAAGTGATCATGTAACCTGAGTTCTTATTGAGATCATCAGTTTATAAGTTAGGAATGAGATTTGAGCGCTACAGATTTGACAAGCTCACCATGAGTCTGATTAGTGCTGCATGAATTGTGGTTGTGCTCTTTAAGTGTAACTAATTTTAACGTACTTTCGAATCACGACACATACACCTAAATTGGTATATTAAATGATACAAATTTTTCCATCATCAGAGTAAATGATTTACTCCATATAAAATTTGACATAAAGAGCATAGTCTCATGCATAGCTGTAGGCTAGTTGGAGTTTGAAGTTAATGGGATGATCTTCATTGTCTAAAGGTACTCAATTGCTTTGATTTTCGGAAGTGTACATGGGTGGAGTCTTATGGCGTAACTGTAGGCTAGTTGGAGTTTGAACTTATGAGAGAAAAATAATAGAGACGAAAAGCTTGTATGATGTATAATATTTTTTTTTTATGTTATATTGGGGAAAAAACTTGAGTAAGGAAAGACAAGGTTTTGACACAGAGGTCATAAACAATATTTAGCATTTGGTTACTGCAAATTAAAAAATAATAAACAAACGTACCAACAAAAAATATTGACCAACAAAATATTCAAATATGTCATCTTTTTGTGATTAGATTTTTTCTAACAATTTGTTAATGGTTTCTTCACAAAAAAAGTCTAAATCAACCAAACATAAGTGTATAAATTTTTAACAAAAAAATCGATATAAAATTCAAGAAAAACCCCATAAATGTCTCGAGGAAATGTACTTTCTCCTCAAGGTTATCTTATTAGACTCGACTCTTATTCACGGGATCATTTTCTATTGCAACTGCTTACTTTGAGTTCAATATCCTCTTAAGCAAGGCATCAACATCTCATTTTAACTAAGGAAATTAATTATTAAATTTAACAATATTCAATTATTCCATATTTATTTAATTATCAAGCATAAAAAATCATTGCCTCTAGCTATGGGAGAGTTTCATTCAATGTTGCTATCATATAATTTTAGTTACTTGAGTACATGTTGATGGTTCAAATGTACAATTGAAGAAATAAAAGCTACATTATTTAATTATTTAAAAACAAAAAAAAACCCAACCATGCCACTGAATATAGTAAATTAATATTCACATTATTAAAATAAAAAGTTTGTTAGAAGGCTATTTCTTGCATGGTGAGCACATATGATATGTAATTTATGACGGGTAAGCTTTTAGATTAGTGAGAATATATTATATTGATTGATATAGTTCATCTAACATTTATCACATATCAAGTATTAATAGTTGAATATCATTAAACAAGTATCAATGGTCAAGTAGAACTTATTGAGTAATATCATGTTGAGTACTAAGGATCAAGAATTGATGAATGACTTGCCTTATTCAACACCTCATATTCTAGGTGTTATGGAAAGAATCAAAGCTAACGTTTATATATTAGAAAGTGTATATCTTAAGAAGATTAATATTATGTAACTTAATTAGAAAAGATCTAATTACATAATCTTTTCTATATTAGAAAGATGGATATTACATGACATAATTAGAGGATATCTAATTACATGATACTTTTTATATCAAAAATATTTATAATTGGTATGCTCGAATCCCCTCTTATTTATAGATAGAATTAGAGCTGATTTATGTGTGTTGTGTTTGAACCCTATTTCAGCTATTTTTTCTTTATTCAAAGTGGAATAATCCCTTCTCGTTGATGTAGGAGGATTTTCACCAAACCATATAAATAACACAATGCTTGATTTTTTGCTTGTTGTGTGATTTTATTTTTTTAAGTTGCTTTGCATAACAATTTGGTATCGGATCTGGATTAGTAGGATTTGGGTAATAAGTTATCACAATTCTGGAAAAAATTACAAACACAATGCAAAGAGATTGGAACAAGTTAGGTTATGAGGTCTTGTGGATTGATGGATAATAAAATATTATCATGTACCTCAATAACTACAATGACAATAACAAAAATGTTAATTCATTAGGTGGATATGCATCATGTCAAGATCTATACAACAATAATTGATATAAAATTAAGCTTTGGCATGCAATGATGCAAGATAATAAATAGGTTGTGCTAGTAAAATCTAGAAGAATTTCTCGATATCGATGAACATTATGAAAATATGCTAGAAAAAGATTGGTTGAAGATGATCTTAAGGGTGACTTTTTCCAAAATTTTCTTATCTCAAGAGATCAAATATGGAGTGATGATAGAGACATCTATAGAAAAATTATGGAAAATGTCGAAGAACAAGTACCCTATAAAGAGTGTGGAGAATTGTCTTCATATGAAGCATCGACTCTGCATATTTTAGATGAGACATCCTGCGGTTACTAGTTATGAACACTTAAATAATTTTATAAAGCTTTTAACCTATATGTTAGATATGGACGAAGAGGTTAACATTAAAGATAAGACGCTTCTTATTGAATTTACTCTTCAATGAGTATAAAAATTTTATAATGACACTAAATCATGAGAATGATGTTTTAAATTGTGGTGAGGTAACTTTGACATCATTGAATCATCAGTTTCATTGAAGGAGCGATGGTTCTACAAAGATAGAGTTAATTGAGACACTTACACTCCAACGTATTAGATCTGAGGAGAAGAAATGGGCATAGAATAGCGATAGATGTGATACTTATCAAAAGTGTGACAAGTATTGTGGGAGCAGTCTTAAAAAATTAGCGTGCTTTTGGTTTAAAGACTAGTCAATAGAAAAAAAAATTGTCTGAAATTTAAGGAGAAGAGAGAGATTTATTCTAAGGCAAAATCTAACTTTATTGTGGAGAAATATGACGAGGCAGATTTAGATAAATCTTTATATGCAATTTATCATAATTTTTGTACAGATGATTTGTGTTTGTTCTGAACTCATGTTCCACCTATCATATTTGTCCTCATCAGGAGTGGTTCTGCACATACAAAAAGTTTAATAACAGTGCCGTGATTATAAGAAAAGATCAAGTTTTCCATACTATTAGTGTAGGAAGCATTTTTTTCATGATGCATGATGATATTGTGAGGTAGCTGTTTGATGTTAAACATGTTTCATATTTTAGAAATAATTTTTTGTCAGTTGAAATCTTAAAGGCAAAGGGTTACAAAATAGTTAATGTAGCAAGAATTATGCAAACATATCGTGGATCTCCAAATTTTTTGAAGGAAATTCATTATCACAACCTTTATTGTCTTTAAGGTAGTGCAACGACTGTAACTGCTACTATTGCTAATGATTATTCTAACAACGCTATATTATGACATATGTCACTATCTCATGCTTGAGTGATTTCATTTCAGGATTAGGTGAAGTGAGGATTGATCAAAGAAGTGAGAACCTCGAAGCTCAATTTCTGTGAATGTTATGTGGTTGAAAAGAAGACACGAGTATTTTTTGGTATTATCATCCACAGTATAGAGGTTATTTAGAGTGTTCACAAAAAGATTTGGGGCTCGATGAAGATGTTATCATTTGGTTGTCAAGAATAATTTCTCTTTTATTGATGATTACTCCACACATATTTGGTTGTACACCATGAAACACAAGAGTGAATTGATGAAGATTTTCATGACTTAAAAGAAGTAGATTGGGACTCAGAGGGGTAAAAGGATTGGTGTATCTGATCAGATAACTAGAGCAAATATACATCGAATGTGCTCTTGCAAGAGTGTTGAAGAGCTGGGATATAACACTTTCCTACTTGGAGACACCATCGTAGAACAAGGTAGCAGAGAGAAAGAATCAAACTTTGGTGGAGAAAGTTCAGTGTATGTTGTCCAATGATGGCTAAATAAATTCTATAGATTCAAGGCTAAATATTATGCTTCTCACTTGTTGAATCATCTGTGTTCAATTGCTATTAGAAAGAAGACTACAAAAGAGATGTGGTTGGGGCATTCTACTAGAGATTACAATCACATGTGAGTATTTGGTTGTCTAACTTATTGCCACAAACAAACTGATAAGTTGAAATCATGAGCGAAGAGCAAGATTTTCTTTGGCTTCAGGCGTGGAGTTAAGGGCTTTGAACATATGTTAAGTAGATAAGACAATCTTTATTAGTAAGAAAATTACATTTGACGAGGCAAACACATTGAAGCCTTGATAATCGAAGCATATGAAGAGTTTTATTAGCACCACAAACTGCAAACAAAATTTGGGTTTGTACAACTCTATTTGCTCGACAGAGGTCGTTCACTGCTACTCAAGTACCTAATTCAGTTGCAACTTATATTGATAATGCTCAGGAGGAGGTTGAAGAAATTGTTGAGGATGACACCCTCAGTCACAAAATTTATTGCTAAGAACAGAACCATGCATCAGATTATCCCAAAACTAGATTTGTCGAGGGATCACATTGAAGTTACACTTTTGGCCATGAAGGTTAAAATTCCTTATCATTACAAGGAAGCAATGAAGAGCTCGGAAAATGATTTTTGGAGAAGGACATTATTTGAAGATATGGAGTCTCTTCAAAAGAATACTACCTAGAGATTGTTGAAGCTTTGTCTTGGAAAAAATCATTGGGTGCAATTAGATGTATGCAAAGAAAGAAGGATCTCATGGAGTTGAGGTGTGGTATAATACTAGGTTAGTAGCAAAAAGCCTGTGAAAAGAGATGGGATTGACTATGATGAGGTATTTTTCTTAGTGGTTTAGTACACAAAAAATTGCTAGAGGAGATACATATGCAGTTGCCTGATATGGAGCCTTAAAATAAATAGTTGGCAGAATATATTAGTTATTATATGGGTTGAAGTTTGATTAGTTCATGATGTGACAAGAGTAAACGAGGAACTAATATGATCATTGTACATATTTTAAGAAGTTGGTCAATATTGAGTTCATCTATTTTCTTCTATATGTTGATAACATATTGATTGTGTAAGTTAGTCAGATTAAGATTGATGGCATGAAGAGACAACTGTCCAAGCATTTAAATTTAAGGATGAAAGAGTTCGGTGAAGCTCACAAAATTCTAGGCTTGAAGATTCTTAGACAAGATAATTAGAAAGGTTTGACTCTCAAAAGGACTATATATTTGGAAGGTGCTAAAAAGTTTAGGTTGATGACTCGAGCAAAGTAGTGAGTCTACTCATTGCATCTCACTTTTAGTTGAGTTCAGACCACTGCCTTAAAGATGATCAAGATAGAAAAGATATGTGATCAGTCTCTTATGTCAGTGTAGTAGGCAATTTGATAAATGTCATGATTTTTATTATACTGGACAATACACAAAGGTTAGTGTTGTGAGCAGGTTCATGCATGATCCAGGAATGAGTCATTGACAAGCTGCGATGAGTATTTTGAGATATTTGAAGGGTACAATTGATGTTAACTTGACTTTTGAAAATTAATATTTGGTAACAAAATTAGAGAAGAGCTAATTATATGATCTTTAATATATTATGAAGATGGTTATTAGGTATTCTAATTATAGGAGATCTAATTACAAGGTATTTTCTATATTAGAAATATTTCTAATTTATATGCTCTAATCCTCTCTTATTTATAGAGGGATTATTGTTGATTTTTGTGTGAGTTTATTTCCCACATTGTTTTGCATAATTGATTTGTAGAATAACTTTGGCTTGATAGTTCCAATGACTCTGTTCGCTTAGTTTTGTTGGTTTAAGAAATTTGATGCACATAAAAAATAACTTCACTCGACTAATTAAATTTTCTTACTATCGCAAGTCAAACTTATATTTAACAATTGCTAAATAAATAAAAAAGGAAAAAAAAAATTAAGACAACCTATTCCAATTTTGGTCAAGTTGAACTTTAGAAATTGATATGTAGAACATTTAAATAGCATGAAACTATATGATTTTAATTTACTAATAAATTAAAAAAAAGGATAAAAAGTACATATAGTGAAATATATAATAAATTAATAAAATAATAAAGCATTTATATAGAATCATTTGAATAAATATCGTATGAAATGAACATATGTTAATTTTTGAAGACCATTCCAATGAAAGTTAAGTTGGGATATGTTGACCAAATTTTTTTATTTGGAAATTTTTATTTGAGACAAATGGACATGAAATTTATGTCTTTATCAATTGGCGATTTTTTTTTTTTTTATATTAGACAATAAAATCAGAGAGCCGTTTGGTTTTTGATGAATTTTGTGGCTTGTTTGTGAATTAAATTTGGAAGCGGAGGAGTCCTCCAAACCTTTGTAAATATATATATATAATTATTTCTGTGTGTATGCTCAAAAATAGTCTGCATGAATTTGAGGCTATCTGTAGTCTGTCTCTGCCTGATTAGCTACCCTCGGCCGACTTCTCCCGGAGGAACCAGATGAGGGACTTTTTTCTCGGAATGGAGGATGTCGATGGAGGACTTTTCACTCCGAAAGATGGATACCGACAGAGGAATTTTTTCTTTCGAACGACCACCACCAATACAAAAGATTAAAATGACTTGTGTTGCCACCTTTTAAAGCAAGGGTACATCTATAAATAAGAGGGTCCTTTCATGTAAAAGTGACTTTTGGGCTCTCCTCACTTGTAAGTTTTATTTTTAGGAAATAAGATGGGTCTACGAGGATGGGAACAACCCAATTGGCTCTCGAGGGGGCAAGTCTTCCTCTTCCTTGAAATAGAGGATACCAACGGAGGATTTTCCCATCCAAACGGCCACTAGAATCTGGTGACTCCCCCCGACATAAAAATTCTAGAAGGACAAATCCAGCAATGGACGACAATAAAGATGTTAGAACCAAATGTGAGAAGTGTCTAACAGGGAGTATCATTAGCAAAATATGGCTTCAAGATTTATTTGTTTTTATAAAATTCATTGTCCTTATTGCAGTTGTCGCTATCAACGGACAGGAAAATTAACGAACTTAACATACATACTAAAATATGGTATACACAAATCTCGAGACTATCTTTAGTCAACCTTTGTCTAATTAGCTACTCTCGACCGACTTCTCCCTTCGACGAAGGACTCAGACGAGGGACATTTCCATCTAAACAGAGGATGTCGATGCAGGACTTTTACCTCCAAACGAATGATGTCGATATATGACTTTTCCCTCCGAACGACCACTAATAAAAAAGTCTAAAATATCCTATATTACACCCTTTCAAAACAAGGTTAATATTTTAATTTACTTTTTTTCCCTTCTATCAACTATAAATTGGAAGACCCTTTTATGTAATAGGCTTTTGGGCTCCCCTCACTTGTAAGCTCTATTTTTATGGAATAAGTTGAGTCAAGGAACCCGGGAACACCCAGATTCACCCCTGAGGGGCAAGACTTCCTCTTCTTAACTTTCTCTTCTTATGTCACTCTCTCTCACTTTCTTTTTCCATCGGTTTCACGCTCCATTCTTTGAGTGCACATTGATTTGCCCCTGTAGTTCAAAAAATGAGATATTCTTATATTCTTATGGTTTTTTTCAAATAATCTAATATTTTGATACATGAAGAGGGTGAAAAGCCTAAAATCCATTCTTGTAAGAAGAAACATGAGAGAAAGAGGTGGAAATGACTCTTCTATTTATAGGAGAGTAAAATCAATGAAGAGAAATTACATTGATTTTTCTAGAATCTCCATGGGCCCCTCCCCTTGCTGGTTCCCTCCTTGTTAAAGGCAAGGTGGTAAAGAAGCGGAAGGAAAGACGTCGTGCCCCCATAGCTTCGAGGCGTGAGCCCAAGCTCCCCATCTTGCCATCAAGTAAGATAACGATTGAAGCTGTTTCAGGCTCCTAGTTTGAGCCAGATGAAGCATTGCCTGTGAGCAGTTCTAGGAGCTTGCATGGATGATGCTGAAGAGAAGATACTTATGCTATCCTTAGCGGGCATTGTCCCTCAATTATCCATGCTCTCTTTTTCGAATGAGGTGTTGACCATTGACCCTGTACTACGAGGTCATCATAGGGAATTGATGAGTGCATGTGCCTTTGTAGTTGAAGAGTTGAAGAACTTTTTTTGTAGCTCATAAACTCGAGTCCAAGGAGAATGACATTTAACTTTGTAAAGTTGATTCTCATTTAACCAGTCATGGTGTAACACTTTTGAATTATGAGAATGAAGAAGCATATGATATTCCTCTTTTTTATTAATGCTCTCATCTCATATATAAAATGCTTGATATTGGTCTATTGCCCGAGATGTGGTCCATTCACCAAGTCAAGTTATGCAAAACTATGTGGCAGCATAGACACGCAGGAGAAATGTCTGGTTTAGGCCATGTTAAAAAACCTGATAAAACCAGACTCCCTGAGCTTCATGCAGAATGATTTTTGCACATAAAGACGTTGAGATCCTCACCTCTACAAGTGAGGAGATCGAGGTTAATGATGCCACTTTTGAGTTTGAGGATGGTGTCTCTTCGACGGTCGACGAGTTGATTGAGATCAACCTCGATACAATTGATGATCCTCATCTGACTTATATTAGCAACCTCTTATCGGATTTTATAGTCGTTTAAATCAAAGAAATTCTGAAAGAGTTTCTCAACTGTCTTGCTTGGAGTTATATTGAGATGCTCGGCCTAGCTCCACAGGTGGTCGCACATCATTTAGCCATCGATCTGAGGTTGTTCCTATGAAATAAACACCTCAGAGGATGCGACCCGAGGTAGAGCAGATGGTCATTGGAGAGACCAAGTACCGTATTGAGGCTAGCTTTGTTAGAGAGGTTTTCTACCCTATATGGCTCGCAACATCGTACTCTCTCGAAAAAAGAACAGACATATATAAATTTGCATCGACTTTCAGGACCTGAATAAGGCCTGCCTGAAGGATGATTTTCCTTAGCCTATTCTATAGCTTAAGATCGATATCACCTCCTCTCATGCAATGTTATCCTTTATGGATGGCTTATCCAACTGTAATCAAATCCTGATGGCCCCAGAGGACAAGCAACATACAACATTTCATACTCAAAACGACATATTTGTTGTAGTAACATGCCCTTCGGGTTGAAGAACAACAAAACAATCTATCAGTACGCTTTGACGCTCATCTTTGACGACTTACTACATCATTAAGTCGATTGCTATATCGACGATATACTGATTAAGAGTCATTTTGAAGAAGTTCATCTTCCAGACCTAAGGACTGTTTTCGAACGCCTCCAGAAATATTTCAGGAACTTTCTAAGTTAACAAATTGCCTCAAAATTCCTGCTAACACATTTTTCACATATAAATTCATATTTATTACAAGAATGATATTTTAATACAAATGACTTGCCAAAAAAAAAAAAGTTATAACGTTAAATATTATGAATTAGTATTTATAAATAATAACCCTATTTCTTTCCACTATTAAAGTCTTCGGCATTGATGAGTTTGGCTTACGCCATAGAGTCATACTAATCATTAATCTTTGATTGATTGCCCGTGACATCGATATCGAAGCATTAATACAAACTATGACAACAGTACCTAGTTTTTTCCCATTTTTTAAGCATCGTGCCTGCATTAAAGCATTCTAATAAGACAATTTCTTAACAATGATATTAAATATAATAAATTTCTTAATGACATTATAATTAACTAATTAATTTCTTCGACAATGCAGTTAATAATATCTTTTAAGAGATAATGTATTTTAAAACGAAAAGATTGCGTGCGATAGGCTCGGCTGAGGCTTCTATTACGTTAGAATTTTTATTTATGAGTTATATTATAATCATGTTTGATTTTGATTGGTTAGTTGATGTATATGAGGTCGTATGTGCGGCTTAAAAGTTATTTATGTTGGGTTAATTGGTTGAGTGAATCAGCCGTTTGATGAATAATAAGTGGCTGTTAAAATTCCAAGGCATTGTATTATGATATAAGTAAATATCATATATTTAGAATATTTTGTTGATGTTTGATTGTTTGAAAGAATAATTTTAGATTTTTATTTGTTTATTTAGTTGCTTGCAAAGTATTTTAATATTTGTTTTGACAATACGAAGATGATTGAGCATGACGGGCAATGTAAAGAACTATTTTAGGGATTGATAGTTGGAAATGGTTGAAAAATATTTGGCTGTTACAGCTAAAGTGGTAACATAGGATGGTTAGTGACCGAAGCAGCATTGACTGGCAAAGAGCATTTGTGGGGGGTCACACCTCACACAAGTACAACTTTAAAATTCATTTATAACCTGGATAGTGTGGTTTGGTGGGACAAATCTAATGGGATTAAGATTAATTGATTCTAAATCTTTTTGGACCACAAACTATCCAAATTAGGATGAACTAAATGGAATTAGATTTGTTAGGATTAAACAAATGAAGGCCGACAACTCTGATTCCTACTTGTCATGCAGCTTGTCTAGCCTGCTCAAATTTTTTTCTATCATTGATGTCTAGTTACTCATTACGAGTTGACTTATTTGCCAATTGCAATCCTCTAGTTATTCCTCTCGTATGAAGACTATTTACATGCATTCAGTTAATGATAATCGACATTTAGTAGATTTCATTTGATTCATAAAAAAATATTAAAATACACAATTTTAAAGTCATTGTTATTCCTACATGCCCTAAAATTGTGACTCCTATAGGGTTTTGATTTGTGAGAATGTGTTGTCAAGTTGCACTTATCATGAAGAGCAAGCCCATACCAAGGATGCACCCAATCACATCATTTTCTACAATAATTAAATACGACACACAATTCATATTTTGGTCTAGATAATTTTCAATCTGTCAATTCTATTAAATGATTGACAATAAGAGCTCTCTGATGATGCATTTTATTCACTAATCACAGCCTTTATCTCCACTTCCATCATTAGACCACCATTAAAAACCACTTATTTACAACCTGAGCTAACCCCAACCTATAAGAGCCCATTAAATTGAACCAAGGGCACGATTCTTTAGCCATTTTTTAAAACATAAATGGATCAATATGGGTGACCAATTTAGACATTGATTTTGAAGATCTCTTTTAAATGAAAAAAGTATCCAACCAAAAAATTTATAAAAAATCGTTACTTTTAAATATTCTGAATATATTAAAGTACATAAAAACAAATCCTTAGTTGTGGAATTCCAAAGCTCAATTAATTGGACCTTCTATACAACATCTTTGGTTTTAAAATAGTTTGTATTACTTTATGCTTCTTAATATTCTTTATCAGCAAGCGTAAGATCATGTCGACTGTCCTCTAGTGATTGAAGATTGATTATCATCACTTTATGTCTTGTGATTCCCATCATCAACCAATAAGAGTGCTAGAGGTTTATCTATTTTTCATCGATAAAAACATGCCCTAGATTTTACTGCTCCCCGTAATTTAATGCCCACACCATCATTATCATCCATCATCTAACTCACATTGGTTATATATTTTGATGTTTATTACGATTTCACCATTCATCACTAGCCATCACACACTAGCACACGCTTTGACAAATGCTTTAAGAGATAGCCCTTTAAGGTCTAACCTTTTTTAATTATAACCACATAGACTCTAATCTAAGGAAGCGTATATCATTTTAATTGATGACTCGTATGATGTAATTAACTCACTTGAGGCTACTTAAAGCTGGTAGCTAATGATCATGCAAAATGAAATTCATCCTCATTTATATTTAAGTTGTTTATATTCTTAGGGCTTATAATATATCTGCGACTTTCAAGCATTTCCAAATCCTCTTATCCCACCCACCAAATATACCCTAATCTTTAGTCTTCGAAGAAAACATCTTTATAGCTATAACATGAACAATATAATAAAATTATTAAGTCCTAAAATCCACAATGATTAATTATATTTTGTTCATCTCTAATATATATAAAATTATTAAGTCCTAAAATCCACAATATAATTATATTTTGTTCATCTCTAATCCGACATTGCATAAACCAGCTGGTAGCTAATATATATATATATANCAATGTCAGGAGGAAGCACATAATAATGATAATTTAAATGGGAAAAAACATTAATTTAAGACTAATTAAGCGCTAATTATGTAAATAAATTTAATTTAATTAGCTCAATTATGATAAGACCGGCTCTTGAAAAAATACAAACTATTATAACAATTTATGTTTAAGGAAAACCTCAATCATCATCTATCTTAATAAAATAAAATAAAATAAGGTTTAACACACTTGCAATTATGTTGCTATTTTTAAATTTTATAGGGATGATTTTAGATATTTTTGATGGGATCTAAAGTTCTGCTAGTTCATACAGAAGCGATATTCCTTGAAGGCTACCTTAGTTGTCAAAACACAAATGGAGAATAGAAGATGAAAATGTCTTGAAATTCATGCAATCAATGTTTTTTAAATATATTATTATGATGAAAGTACGAACTTATCACAAATGTTTGTGTGATTGTTTTGATACATGTGCATACACATACACATGCACATACATATACACAAATCTAACAATTATACTTCAATTGTTATGTTTATATCACTGAATTCTTATATATGCATTAGAAATCTAACAACTAATCATGAAATTTTACTAATATGTCGTCTTATGTATACATGAAAGAAAGGTGCATAACACACACTCTCATAAAAATACATAAAGTACTTTCATGCATATCAACTAAAGCACACATACACATACACATACACATACGCATAGACAAACACATACCAATTACGCAAATCTAACCCCTAAATTTTAATTTTTTACTAGATGCATACCACTAAA
Source organism: Phalaenopsis hybrid cultivar (assembly GCA_002079205.1). Lineage (NCBI taxonomy): Eukaryota > Viridiplantae > Streptophyta > Magnoliopsida > Asparagales > Orchidaceae > Phalaenopsis > Phalaenopsis hybrid cultivar. The sequence goes on from JXCR01094747.1 coordinate 28,838, forward strand.
TTCTTATGTGTTATATGTCTAATGAGTTGGGTTAGCGTTATTGTTCCTGTTGTCAGATGCAAAGGAGTTGGTGTTGCAGCCGCTACCCATTCACTAGTTGCAAAAAGTGCAATGGTGTTTAAAGTCTCTTTGATTGCTTCAATTGCTAGGTTAATTTCTTCACTATATAGAAGAGTGTAGAGATCATCTATAGAGATTGGGTTAAGATTGGTTTGAATAGTCGTTTTAAATGAATGACGGGGGGGGGGNCAGATTAAGAGGTGCTCTTGCGGCTGTGAGAATATGTATCTTTGCTTTGACTTCAGAAAGGTATTGATTCATAGTTTTGTTTGCCATACTTAGGTTATGAAGTTCATTCCTCAACTGGGTGATTCGAGAGCAGTTGGATGACTGAAGATGTTCTTCAATGATTGTTCATATTTCGTGGCAGTTTTCAAGTGGCAACACATATGAGAGAATAAAGGCCGAGATGATGGAGTAGAAGATCATGACCAAATTTTGGTTGATTAACATCCATTTGGTAAGTCGGGATTGGGAATTGTTGTTCCATTAGCATCACAAACGTGTCGTGGTGGGCATGGACAAAATCCATCGATGAAGGTGTCATACTCGTTAGCTTTACAAACTTTGACGACTTGTGCCTTCAAGGTTGGATGATTATAAATGCTAAGTTGAGTTGAAACTCTTTTTTTGACATTGCTCGGATTAAACTTGAGTTGATAAGGGATGTGATTTTCTGACGGTAGAGATGTTCTCTGAGTGATAGTGTGGTCACTGATTGGGGTGATGGAATAGGAAGACGCCATAGAGAGGCAGCTGCGTGAATCGATTTGTGCTATCTTGAGACCCTTAGTGTTGCTTGGATACCATGTTGAGCATAGCAGAAAGTAGGAAAAAGTTGCGAACAACTGGAATAAGAGAAAGAGAAGAAGATGAGGAGGAATGTAAGCTAGCAATTCATTACACCATAGCAGTCGGTTACATTTGATACAATAAGTAACAAATATAAACATATGTGAATCAAGTTTGTTATGAAATGAATGGTGAGATTTAATCTGTTAATGTTGGGTAGCCAGATTGCTCTTAGGTTGTTATTGATGGTACTGTTGTAGGGTAGTGGAGTAGATTCTGCTACATGATACATTTACTGTTCTTCAATTTAATTAGAGCTTTTTCGTTGAACTTTCAGTAATGGACCTGAATGCGTTCTTATTTCTGATAGAGCTGCAAATGAGCCGAGCTTGAGTGAGCTCATACTTTGCTCGTGTTCGGATCGTTCGAAATTGCTCATGTTCAAAATCGGCTTGTGTTCGAAATTGCCTAGTGAACAGTGTGTTTATATTCGACTCAATTTAAATATTATTATTTGTGTTTGGCTCGAAATTGGCTCCTTAAAATTAATTGAAAAAAATAGATGTAGAGTGTTGAATTCGAACCTGGACCAAATGTATGCAAAGAAAGACACAGAACCACGTTACCACACGAGTTGTTATGCTTTAAACTTAGATATAAACAATATATATAACATATTATTATATAAATAATCACATGACTTTCTTATTTTATGCTAAAACGAGCCAAACACGAGCGAACAAATAGTTATTCATGTTCGGCTCATTTATAATTCAAGTTAAAAAAAAATTGTTCGCGCTTGACTGATTTACTTAACGAACTAGCATAACACAAGCTACTTAACGACCCGAACACGACCTATTCACGAACAACAAATTTTTTTATCAGCCCTAACTTTTGCTCTTTTTAGTTGGTTGACACTTCTTTTATTGCAAGAAGATGCAATGATTTTAAAATTTATAGATAAAGCCATTAATTTTGTTCTCGATTTGCCAATTTTTTGTCCAAGCCGAAATAAAAAGAAATATAAGTTATTTTTTTTGGCAATGATATGTCATTTCGCTTGTATTTATAGCTTAACTCCGTCATTTTAGCCCATTCAGACAACTGCCTTTTATCTAATGAAATTAGGCAGACGTCTCATTTATTCCGCAAAACAAGTTCATAACACATCAACACATCATTATTATCAACATTTATAAATCAAAACTTAGGTATTGAATATGTAAATTTATAACAATTATTCGACACGTTTTTTAATTTTGTAAGAAAATACTATTTAAGGTATATTTGTAATGTAAACCGTTGTAATATTGAGGCCCTAAAATTACCCAGTGAAAATGCTTTTTCTGATGTGACAGAAAAGCAATTTTGTAGGTAAAATTGATAGCTATACTAATGTCCAAAGCGTACATGCCTAGCTACGGAGCAGACCTGTAGATGGTGGCCCGATGGGCCAGCTAGATCCGTTTGAATTTTGGGGGAATATATATATATATATATATATATATATATATATANTAAGTTGGTTTTTTTATTTAACTCCTATAGTTATAGGGAAACATCCATCTGGTTTATGCAATGTCAGAAGGAAGCACATAATAATGATCTTTTAAATGGGAAACAACATTAATTTAAGACTAATTAAGCGCTAATTATGTAAATAAACTTAATTTAATTAGCTCAATTATGATAAGACCGGCTCTTGAAAAAATACAAACTATTATAACAATTTATGTTTAAGGGAAACCTCATTCATCATCTATCTTAATGAAATAAAATAAAATAAAAAAAAGGTTTAACACGCTTTGACAACTGCAATTATGTATCTTTAACAATTATGGGTTAAGATTAGGCTTTGCTCGAGTTCGGATCGTTCGAAATTGCTCATGTTCGAAATCAACTTGTGTTCGAAATTGGCTAGTGAACAGTGTATTCATGTTCGACTCAATTTAAATATTATTATATCTTTTTGGCTCGAAATTGACTCCTTAAAATTAATTGAAAAAAATAGATATATAATGTTGGATTCGAACCTGGACCAAATGCATGCAAAGAAATGCACAGAACCATATTACCACACGAGTTGTTATGCTTTAAACTTAGATATAAAAAATATATATATAATATATTATTATATAAATAGTCACATGATTTTCTTATTTTGTGTTAAAACGAGCAGAACACGAGCGAACAAATAGTTATTCATGTTTGTCTCATTTATAATTCGAGTTTAAAAAAAAATTGTTCGTGCTCGACTCATTTACTTAATAAACGAACAGAACAAAAGCTACTTAACGAGCCGAACACGAACTATTCACGAACAACAAGATTTTTTTATCAGCCCTAACTTTTGCTCTTTTTAGTTGGTCGATACATNATGAGGGTCATTTATCATATATCTATTATATGTTTTTATTTTAATTTAATGTTGTAATCACACATATGTTTTGGTGCTTAAATGTAACTCTTAAATTAAAGATATAATTTTTATGAAAGTAAATGTTTTATAATAAGAAGTGTGTGTGTGTATAGAACAATATTTTTTTCATGAAAAATTTAGAGGACGAAAAAATTGTTGAAAATGACTTAGTTGAAATGATTTCATCAATGAGAGACATAATATAATTAATATGAATTATGTCAACTATCATCTATTATATAAGTGAGCAATGAGGTGATGTATTGATCATTGAGAGATGCTTGTTGGTTTGCTAAATGATTCTTTTTAATGGTTGTCATAAGCCAATGTTGAAGATATGGAGATAACTAGGGTGTAAATGAACTATTAGTCTCGAAAAACTACTTATAGTTGACTTGATTAAAGCCCCTTCTTGATCATTTAATTAACTAATTGAATAAATTTGAATAATTTTGTACACACTAGATTAATGAATGAATATACATTAATATCATGGTGTACTACTCTTTTATGGACATGAGCAATATCATTTAAGGCTCATTAATAGGCTCGTTAAAAGTTTTATTATAGCTCAATAATATGTTTATTTAAGAGTCATTTATGAATTCATTTAAAATAATTTATAGAAGAGGATTATACATTAGAATTAGATTGCTATTATTCATAAATACAAACCCCTATTCATGATAATAAAAATGCTTTTTTATTTAGTAGTTCACTTAAACAAATTATTTTTAAAATAAGTAGGTTGTCCTTAATAATTTCAAGAACGTGTTTTTAGATAACCAACAAGCTGCTTGATAGTGTTGCGTATTAGTAAGCTCGATAAGCCTCACCAATAAGTTGAGCTCAAATTAAGCTTAAATGCTTACAAATTTAAATGAGCAGAGCTTCAACATCATTTTAAAACTCAAATTAAGCTCCAAACCAGCTTAATCTTGAGCAAAATCCCACTCATCCATGTTCATTCATATCCTAAGCCGCCACAAGCACTAGTTTTGGTGGCAATGAAAAGTGTCATGGTTCTTAAAAAAAATAAACATTGGGGGCAAGCAAGTAAATAATTGAATTAAATATTTTTGGATCCATTTTGAAGGTTCAATCCCCCTTTAATGTATAAAAATATGGTCATTTTATAATATTCTAAAGTGGAGTTATATCATGCTATTTCAAAATTTGTATATTCAATTATATGCCAGCCTTTCTCTTAGGCCAAAGTAAAATCTAATGTTTGTGAAAAGTTCATTTTTGACACATATTTTAAAAAAAGTATACATTTTTTATTGATTAAATATAATATCAAAAGAACACCAATATGAAATATGATAAACTTTTTTATAGAAATGAAAATGGACAAGGTCAAGGTAATATAACTAGGCTATACTAGATTGCCCAAGCTCCAAGAAGAAAATAGGAGGAAGCACAATAATAGAGAATAGGGAGAACTTTAACTCATCCATGCATTTTCTTTTAATTCTTCCTTGATAGAAGTAATATATAAAATACAATAGAAATTAAGTTATTGCTGCCTAACTTCCAAGTAGTTAACTACTACAATTGACTCAAGGCAAGAATTAATCATCATAGATCTCCAAATATCAATATTTATCTACCAAATCAAAATTGATCTTATTCTCAAAGTCGAACAAATATGATGAGATTATTGAAATATCTAAATAATAAGTTTCATGAATGTTATTCATAAGATTAAGCAAGGCTTAGGAATGAGATCCTTTTAGATCTTTTTAGGGCATTTGTGACTTGAGGAAAATGTATGGTTTAAGAGACAGTGCAAAGATATTATATATGATACCTTATTAGAGATCGTGAACAATTTTTGTTTATGTTGTTGTTTGTCAAGTAGTAGTTGGAAGTTAAGGATTCAGAAGTCAAAAACATTGAAGCGAGATCATAGAGTTTATGAATTGAATGTGGAAGTAAGCCATTGAATCTATATTTTACATAGAAAAAAGATAAAAATCTATGTAGATTTGATGAGGTGAAGGTTTGGGAGGCGGCGAGATCAAGCAGAAGTGGTGGGAGATACAATGAGGGTATTGGTTGTGCACGTCAAATTTATTGAAAGGATGCAAAAGAGATGATATAATAAAATTAGGACACATTTAAATGAGAAAAAATCGGAAGGGGTGTAAAAGAGAGTTAGATCGTGGTTAGTGTAATTGGGTTTAACAATTTATCTTAAAAGAACATTGAATATGCAAGAAAATAAATGATAATTGGAAGATGCCAACTATTCTTAATAGATGGAAAGAGATCGCTTATTAACTAGAGGTGGATAAATAATTAAGAATTTCAACAATATAAACTGAATGTCAACATTGACGATGTGTGGGTGGGTAGCCAGAATGAAAGCAAAGTTATCATAAACTTTCAAGCATAATTGAACAAGAAGAAAGAATAAACAAGATAACTAAGCAATATTAGCCTCCCCAAGCTCTAAGAAGTAGAGAGGGAGAAGAACAATGTCATGGAAGAGAGAAAGGGAACTTTCATTCATCATCCATATTCCTTTCAAGTCCATCTAAATAGGATATCTATTCAATGTGAAGGCTATTAATCCATTGCTAACTAACTTCTAACTAATTAAGTGCTCCTATTAACCCTAAAAAAATTAATCATCTCACATCCTCATTACATATTATTAAACCCAAAAAAAAAAATTAACACAATTGACCAAAACTAGTAAAAATATGACAGACAAATTGATTTTAGCATGTTGTATTATTTCTTAGCCTTCATGTGCGGATGTGTATGTAAAAGCTTTTATTTGAAGCTACATTTGTAGTTAATATTTTTGCAAAATCCCTCAAATATATCAAGTTTAAGAAAATAATTATTTATAAAGACTTAATCATCCTATAATATCCCAAGTAACATTAAACGTTAAAAAGTGGACCCATAGAGTACTATTCTTATGGCCAGGCATGCAGCCATGCCTCCCAGTGACAAACATCGCACTAAATGTAGTGGTCCCATATGTCAATTTACAGCTATATAGCTTGCACGGACTCAAAAGTAAAGCTAGCTCAACCTGGCCATGAATACCTTGTTGCCCAGAATTTTGTGGCTATATAAATCTCAAAATATTTNCCATGCCTCCCAGTGACAAACATCGCACTAAATGTAGTGGTCCCATGTGTCAATTTACAGCTATGTAGCTTGCACGGACTCAAAAGCAAAGCTAGCTCAACCTGGCCATGAATACCTTGTTGCCCAGAATTTTATGGCTATATAAATCTCAAAATATTTTTTTTTACAAGAAATAATAAATCTCAAATTAAAAGTTATACAGAACTCTCAAGTTTAAAAACTTATGGTTAAACTAACCAGTTTGATGAGATGAGAATATAATGACACCAAAATTAATCTAATCCAAATCAAATCAAGCATTAATAAAGCCATTAAACCACTTTTTGAAGCTTTAAGCGACTAGTTGGAGGGTTAAACAAATTTCAAATTTGACAAACGTATAATCAAATCAAACGTCTCGAAGAAACTCATCTACAAAAGCTAGAGATCACTCAATTTTGACATTAAAGCATTAAAATTTCCACAATATTCCGGCCAAAGGTGAGAATCCCCCTGGGCTATTCGATTGAGTGGACTAGATTCCTTCATCATTTGTATGGAGGTCAATCCTAGACTATGAATAGATAGACTAAGGAAGGAAACTTGGAGCTAGAGCTAGACCGAGTGGAGTCGAATTTTGGTGTTGTTCTGAACTAAAAACCCGATGAACATTTCCTATTCCCTCAGTCGCCGACCACAGTCGGCCACCACTCGCAAGCCGCCATCGACCACCTTTGCCCACTCCTTGCTCCATGACATTGATGAATCCAATTGGATAACAATGTATCCTGAAGTCGGTGCAATGATACACTCGTATATGACCTAATAACACACCCCAAAGATTGTGCAATGATGCACACCAAAGATGGTGTAACGAGCCACCCTTAATATGGTGTAACGAGCCACCCCTAATATGGTGTAACGATGCACCATGAATACGGTGTTACAACGCATGTCAAAGACAATATAACAACGCCCCTTAAAGAAGGTGTAGCGACGCACCTATGGTGTAACGACACATCTCGATCACGAAGTAACAAAACACCACGAAAATGGTATAACAATACATTCTCAATATGGTGCATTCCGTGCAATCATTACTTACAATGACCATACTCATAATATAACGACTTTCTCTGAAGTCTTAAAGTTCTTGCTTCACAAATCTATGCTACAGCCTACGACCTACATGATTATTTATGATGTACATGATCCACAACTCATGCAAGTTTCAACACTAACCTTTGTTGCCTAAGAATGTTATTAAAGCTACTCAAATAACTGATATGACCAACTATGAACTTTTTGGTTCATAGCTCTTACAGCTCCCCAATCCGACCTCTGTGGCCTCAAAATGGTATCACATCTCATCACTATGGCCTGTGTGAGTAACTATAACCTACGTGGCTCACAACTCTTATAGCTTCCTACTACAGTCTCTGTAGCCAACTGACTTTCTTTAAGCAACCATCTACAAACTGCGTGTCGAACTACTACCACAAATTTCAAATACGTCCTCTACGACAAGCTAGTGCTGCAGTCACCATCTACACATTCATGGTGAGTTGATGTCTTCATAGCAATCAACTAAAATATTTGTGGTCCGTTGCGCTTATTATTCGTGCACTGCTGTTGTACTTCACATGGTAATTTCATCTTCTCTAAATCAAAAAGTGAGTAAGCCTACCCACTTTACAATTACATAGTGAATTATTGCAATTGGGCTAAGCTCCTTAGTTTTTTCACTTTCCTGAGTTTTTCATATAAATAAGTCTAGGTTTCTCCTCATGCTTCTTTTATATCTGGTTGTGTTGGATCTTCGTAGAACGTTAACATGCTAAATTACTACTATATCACCACAATTCTTCTAAAACTCATGAGTATATATATATATATATATATATATATATATANTTAAATCTCAAATTAAAAATTATACGTAACTCTCAAGTTTAAAAACTTATAGTTAAACTAACCAGTTTGATGAGATGCGAATATAATGACATCAAAATTAATCTAATTCAAATCAAATCAAGCATTAATAAAGTCATTAAACCACTTTTTGAAACTTTAAGCGATTAGTTGGAGGGTTAAACAAATTTACAATTTGATAAGCGTATAGTCAAATCGAACGTCTCGGAGAAACGCATCTACAAAGCTAGAGATCACTCAATTTTGACATTAAAGCATTAAAATTTCCACAATATTCCGTCCAAAGGTGAGAATCCCCCTGGGCCGTNATGGCTATATAAATCTCAAAATATTTTTTTTTACGAGAAATATTAAATCTCAAATTAAAAATTATACAGAACTCCCAAGTTTAAAAACTTATAGTTAAACTAATTAGTTTGATGAGATGGGAATATAATGAGATCAAAATTAATCTAATTCAAATCAAGCATTAATAAAGCCATTAAACCACTTTTTGAAACTTTAAGCGATTAGTTGGAGGGTTAAACAAATTTCAAATTTGACAAGCGTATAGTCAAATTGAACGTCTCGAAGAAACGCATCTAAAAAGCTAGAGATTACTCAATTTTGACATTAAAGCATTAAAATTTCCACAATATTCCGTCCAAAGGTGAGAATCCCCCTGGGCCGTTCGATTGAGTAGACTAGGTTCCTTCGTTAGTTGTATGGAGGCCAATCCCAGACTATGAATAGATAGACTAAGGAGGGAAACTTGGAGCAAGAGCTAGACCGAGAGTAGTCGAATTTTGGTGTTGTTCTGAACCGAAGGCCCGATGAGAATTTCCTATTCCCTCAGCCGCCGACCACAATCTACCACCACTCGCAAGCCGCCATCGACTACCTTTGCCCACTCCTTGCTTCATGACATTGATGAATCCAATTGGATAACAATGTATCCCGAAGTCGGTGCAATGATACACTTGAATATGACCTAATAACACACCCCAAATATGGTGCAATGATGCACCCCAAAGATGGTGTAACAAGCCACCCCTAATATGGTGTAACGATGCACCATGAATGCGGCGTAACGACGCATGCCGAAGACGATATAATAACGCCCCTTAAAGAAGGTGTAGCGACGCACCTCAACGATGGTGTAACGACATCTCGATCACGAAGTAACAAAACACCACGAAGATGGTATAACAATACATTCTCAATATGGTACATTCCATACAATCATTACTTACAATGACCATACTCATAATATAACGACTTTTCTCTGAAGTCTTAAAGTTCGTGCTTCACAAGTCTATGCTACAGCCTACGACCTACATGCTTATTTATGATGTGCATGATCCACAACTCATGCAATTTTCAACACTGACCTTTGTTGCCTAAGAATGTTATTAAAGCTACTCAAATAACTGATATGACCAACTATGAACTTTTTGGTTCATAGCTCTTACAGCTCCCCAATCCGACCTCTGTGGCCTCAAAATGGTATCACATCTCATCACTATGGCCTGTGTGAGTAACTAAAACTTATGTGGCTCACAACTCTTATAGCTTCCTACTACAGTCTCTATAGCCAACTGACTTTCTTTAAGCAACCATCTACAAACTGCGTGTCCAACTACTACCACAAATTTCAAATATGTCCTCTACGATAAGCTAGTGTTGCATTCACCATCTACACATTCATGGCGAGTTGATGTCTTCATAGCAATCAACTACAATATTTGTGGTCTGTTGTGCTTATTATTAGTGCATTGTTGATGTACTTCACATGGTAATTTTATCTTCTCTAAATCAAAAAGTGAGTAAGCCTACTCACTTTACAATTACATAGTGGATCATTGGAATTGGGCTAAGCTCCTTAGTTTTTTCACTTTCCAAGAGTTAAGTGTAGATTTCTCCTCCTGCTTCTCTTATATCTGGGTGTGTTGGATCTTCGTAGAACGCTAACATGCTAAATTACTACTATATCACCACAATTCTTCTAACTCTCATGAGTATATATATATCGAATCAATGTATCCGTGTGTCTATATATATATATATATATATATAGACGAGCTTAATATTGGCGAGAATATTAAGTGTTNAAGCCGTTCGATTGAGTGGACTAGATTCCTTCATTATTTGAATGGATGTCAATCCCAGACTATGAATAGATAGACTAAGGAGGGAAACTTGGAGCTAGAGCTAGACCTAGAGGAGTTGAATTTTGGTGTTGTTCTGAACCGAAGACCCGATGAGCATTTACTATTCCCTCAGCCGCCGACTACAGTCGACCACCACTCGCAAGCCGCCATCGACAACCACTCGCAAGCCGCCATCGACCACCTTCGCCTACTCCTTGCTCCATGAAATTGATGAATCCAATTGGGTAACAATGTATCCCGAAGTCGGTGTCATGATACACTCGAATATGACCTAATAACACACACCAAAGATAGTGCAATAATGCACCCCTAATATGGTGTAACGAGCCGCCCCTAATATGGTGTAACGAGCCACCCCTAATATGGTGTAACGATGCACCATGAATACGGTGTAACAACGCATGCCAAAGACGATATAACAACACCCCTTAAAGAAGGTGTAGCGACGCACCTCAACGATGGTGTAACGACACATCTCGATTACGAAGTAACAAAACACCACGAAGATGGCATAACAATACATTCTCAATATGTTGCATTTCGTACAATCATTACTTACAATGACCATACTCATAATATAACAACTTTCTCTGAAGTCTTAAAGTTCTTGCTTCACAAATCTATGTTACGGCCAACGACCTAAGTGATTATTTATGATGTACATGATCCACAAGTCATGCAAGTTTCAACACCAACCTTTGTAGGCTATGAACGTTATTAAAGCTACTCAATATAACCGATGTGACCAACTATGAACTTTTTGGTCCATAGCTCTTACAGCCCCCAAGTCCGACCTCTGTGGCCTCAAAATGGTATCACATCTCATCACTATGGCCTGTGTGAGTAACTACAACATACGTGGCTCACAACTCTTGTAGCTTCCTACTACAGTCTCTGTGGCCAACCGAATTTCTTTAAGCAACCATCTACAAACTACATTGTCAATTACTACCACAACTTTCAAATATGACCTCTACGTCGAGCTAGTGCTACAGTCAACATCTACACATTCATGGCGAGTTGATGTCTTCATAGCAATCAACTGCAATATTTGTGGTCTGTTGCGCTTATTATTCGTGCATTGTTGTTGTACTTCACATGGTAATTTCACCTTCTCTAAATCAAAAGGAGAGTAAGTCTATCCACTTTATAATTACGTAGTGGATTATTGCAATTGGGCTAAGCTCCTTAGTTTATTCACTTTCTTGAGTTTTTCATGTAATTAAGTCTAGGTTTCTCCTCCTGCTTCTCTTATATATGGGTGTGTTGGATCTTCGTAGAATGCTAACATGCTAAACTACTATTATATCACCACAATTCTTCTAACACTCATGAGTATACACACACACACACACAAAGTGATTCGATATTTTATTTTTAATAATGCTTTAAAAAATTAAATGAGCTTAATATTGACGAGAATATTAAGTAATTTATTTTTAAAATCATAATAAATTCATCTTCCGACAATTCAACAAAGTCTGACTGTTCAGACGAAATGAGAACAATTTCTCTTATTCATTAGATATTTGATGAAAATGATTGCACAAAATCTGAGTGAAAATGTAGTAATGAAGATTATTACAAATTAATAGTCAAAATGAACAGCTTATTCACTCTATCATCTTCAATGAAAGAAGAGATGCTTAAAATTGTATCCCAAATTGAGGATGAAAAGACTCAAAATTAAATGCTTAAAATAATTATTGAGTTGAAATGAGAATCCTCCTCTTCTAATAAAATTCACTTTTAAGGATAATTTATGAAAAAAAAACTTTAAATAAAGCTTTAATTGTAAATAATAGACCTACTACGAATAACGATTTAAAAAATGAAGTTAAAATGAAACATATATTTTTTGAAAGAATCAAGAAAAATATAAAAACTATTTATTAAAACTAGAATTATACAATACCAAACCTACTGAAATACCAGTAGGAAAATAAAATAATCAAGAACAATATTTTTTAAATTGTTTAGAGAAGACAATTATGCATATATGGTTTATAACCATTATTTTTAATATAAATCGGGAATATAATTTATCTAATCTTACTACTCTCGTTGATAGAGGAACAATTATAAATTATATTCAAGAAAGAATAATACTTGGATAGTATGCTTTTGTGTCCAGGATTAGACTAGATTTTCAAGCAGAGGGCAAGTCGCTGTAATTTGACAATTAACTCATCCCTTGACAGAAGGTTATTTGAGGTGTTTTTGGCATAGATCCTCGGTCTCCTGATGAAGAGTCTCGGAGGTTTTTTGTGAGATGGTTGATGATGCTAGAGCAAGAGTTGGGTTGACATCTTCTGTGTGCTTGATGTTTCTTGGTCTTTGGTTTGAGCCGTCTGCCGTTGGTCAAGTCCTTTGATCTTTTAGTGATGGTAATTTTGGTTTTTCTTCTGTGGGCCCTTCCTGAACGTACATTCATGTCTCTTAGTCAGCTAAATTTCTTCCAGATTCATGTCGACGCATTTCTGATGTACACTTAAAAAATCAAGCTCATCATTGCACTATTTTTATAACATTTTTTAAATAGAGAGAATGCATGAGAGGGAATTCACAACCCATGATTCAAAATGCATTAGGAATTAAATATATCATTTAAATATTCATCTAATATTACATAAACTTTACTATTAAACAAAAGTAGAAACAAATAATATAATTTATTTTAATATCGAATGCAATGTCTATTGAGCCTTTGAGCCTTAATAGTAAAGTTTAATATTAGACTAGGTTTTGAAAACCTTTTTTATAAGCATAAATTTGCCTCCAAGTTCTCATGATTCCTCAACCTTTTTTCTCCAAGAAATAATGTCTCCATTCAAAAGGGAACGCAAATTATAGCAATCAACATCCATCTAGCTAGCAGCCTTATCTACATGAAATTATTAATTCTAACAAGTCACCTAATANAATTTGTAAGTTGTCTTTTGTACGTCTTCCTATCATTATTGTTCAAATAAAAGGCTTAAGAATAATAGAAATATCAAGTATGTATCTATATGCATACCACATAAATCATTTGTTTTTGCATATTTGATTCCTAAACTTAATATTTATTAATTAATATAACATTCAACTATTATCTTTACATAAAAAAAATAAAACTAATTATAACTTTTTTTTTTTTGTAGTGAAATGAACATGTTCATATATATTCTTTGACATATTATTTTCACACTTAATTGTTATATATATTAATATCAAGCTTTAAGTATTAGATAAATAAAAAACTTAATAATTTTATGGAATGTAAATTACTCAACCATTAATAAACATTCTCCTTCTCCTCCCAAATAAAGAGATGACAATCTCACTAATCTATCACTCTACTTTGATGAATATTGTAGCATGCAATAAACTTGAACCACTTTCGATTTGGAATTATTTTTAGCATGATCAATTTCTTCTTAAGACAAATATTCTTTTTAGACAAAGTAAACTTTATGATTGATTGTGAAGAAAGCATATGCTAAAGCAATAAACATCTAACTACTTCAGTACATGAGGTATTTATCATGAAACAACAGTACAACTAAATTGGAGTAAGTTAAATAAAGATAGATCCGGATTTGATAAATTATTCAAGTCATATTTTGAAGAGAATCTTCCTCTAAAATTAAAAACTCCAAATAAATCTTGAGGCTTGTCTCACCCTATGATGAATAAGAGGTGATGAGTAAAATGACCCTCGATTATTTCTTTGCTATATATTATANCAAAATTTGGAAATAGAATGGTCAATAATTCTCATCTTAGAAAGAGAGAATTCCATCTCAATTGAATTTGTAAGTTGTCTTTTGTACGTCTTCCTATCATTATTGTTCAAATAAAAGGCTTAAGAATAATAGAAATATCAAGTATGTATCTATATGCATACCACATAAATCATTTGTTTTTGCATATTTGATTCCTAAACTTAATATTTATTAATTAATATAACATTCAACTATTATCTTTACATAAAAAAAATAAAACTAATTATAACTTTTTTTTTTTTTTTGTAGTGAAATGAACATGTTCATATATATTCTTTGACATATTATTTTCACACTTAATTGTTTTATATATTAATATCAAGCATTAAGTATTAGATATATAAAAAACTTAATAATTTTATGGAATGTAAATTACTCAACCATTAATAAACATTCTCCTTCTCCTCCCAAATAAAGAGATGACAATCTCACTAATCTATCACTCTACTTTGATGAATATTGTAGCATGCAATAAACTTGAACCACTTTCGATTTGGGATTTTTTTTAGCATGATGAATTTCTTCTTAAGGCAAATATTCTTTTTAGACAAAGTAAACTTTATGACTGATTGTGAAGAAAGCATATGCTAAAGCAATAAACATCTAACTACTTCAATACATGAGGTATTTATCATGAAACAACAGTACAACTAAATTGGAGTAAGTTAAATAAAGATAGATCCGGATTTGATAAATTATTCAAGTCATATTTTGAGGAGAATCTTCCTCTAAAATTAAAAACTCCAAATAAATCTTGAGGTTTGTCTCACCCTATGATGAATAAGAGGTGATGAGTAAAATGACCCTCGATTATTTCTTTGCTATATATTATATTGAGCAATGACAACCAGACTTATTTAACTAAACATGTATAATGACTTGAGAAATCAAATTTGGCTTTCTTTCCTTTTTCTTTATAATAGTTGATGAGTCACATGGCCATCGAGTTCAACATCACTGGTAGAATTTACTTTGTCACTTGGCGGGGACAAAATAGTGTGAATCACTATCAACCTGTCTTCATTATTTCCTCCTCCAATAAACAGCTGCATAACCAGACATTAAATAATAATAATAATAATAATAATGATAATAATAATTGTAAATAAAAGTTGGTACATACATGCACTAAACTGAAGAGTAATGCATACATAAACACACACACACACACATATATAAATATTATATATATATATATATATATATATATAACAAAAAAAGGGAAAAAAAAGAAAAAATAACTATACATGTGCTAGTTACAATGTTATTCATGAAATCAATTTTAAAGTTCAAATTAATAATCTTTGTAAAAATAGAGGCAATCAATATTAAGTTAATGCATTAGATATAAAATACATTTTATCTTAAGAAATTAAAGACATGAAAATAATCAACTATTTGATATTTCATCATCAATATATTGTCCACCTGTCTAATAAAGATTATTTTTATTTTTTTATATATTTTGAAAATTTTCATCTCATATGATATTTCTTTACATCGCTCAACACCTTCCTTCAGCCATATATATATATATATATATATATATATATATATATATATATATATATATATATATATATATATATATATATATATATATATATA
>JXCR01094747.1:46570-67563 GCA_002079205.1 Phalaenopsis hybrid cultivar
GGAGTTACACATGCACCAATGTGGGTTGGGCCATCATGCTTCTGTTGTGCCCTCGCTGATCTCAACCCACTAAATTCCAAGTGACACACCCCTTTAATTCCAAGAGACATCTCTTCATTCCAAGAGACTCCAAATTTTGGTATTATGAGTCATACCTAACACTTATAATGCACAAATATTGATTCTAATTTTATAAATAAGGGGTCACGGGAGAGCCCAGAGGAGCAATCACTTTTACTCAAGTCTATTATAGTGAAATCCCATAGCTCTTCAGTCTTACTTTTTTCATGTCTCTCAAAGTTTCTCATCCNGGGGGTCACGGGAGAGCCCAGAGGAGCAATCACTTTTAATCAAGTCTATTATAGTGAAATCCCATAGCTCTTCAGTCTTACTTTTTTCATGTCTCTCAAAGTTTCTCATCCTTTTTCTCGTTGTGTTTTGATATGGTTGTGATTTACCTTAAAATAATTTTAAATTCAACAATATTTACAAATCTAATATCTAAAATATTTTATTTATGCCATTTAGCCAAGCTATTTTAAAAGTCATATTTGCTTAATGGAGAAGACCAGCTGCTATCTAAACTGACAAAAAATTGCCTTTCTTACTGAACAACCTCAAAAGTCAACGTTTGGGAGACTCAAAAAAACGTTGTCACATGTCAGCATTTACTTCAACAAAATCAAAGCATTTAACAGAACCGAGGGGCAGAAGAAACCCTTCGCGGGCTAAAGAAAACGGAGATTTTAACGGAATGGTATTTTTTTTTTATTCGTTAGGGTTTTTTTGGTGTAAAAGTAGCCGTTAGAAATTTAATTATAGTTTATTAAAGTAGAATGTATGCATCAAAATAGTTTTTTTTTCTTAATTCTAAAACTTTATCTCGATGATTTGCTTCAAACTTATAAATTTTAGGACAAATAAATGCAAGAATTGACATAAATTAAGAAAAAAAACACAGATATTTAACGAGGTTGGGTAGTTTGCTTACATTTTCGAGAGCAGAGTGATGATTTTGTTTAGATTTCACAAAATAATACAAATTTAGGGTTACAGTACAACTTGTATGTGTTTATATATATATATATATATATATATANTATTCGTTAGTTTTTTTGGTGTAAAAGTAGCCGTTAGAAATTTAATTATTGTTTATTAAAGTGGAATGTATGCATCAAAATAGTTTTTTTTTCTTAATTCTAAAACTTTATCTTGATGATTTGTTTCAAACTTATAAATTTTAGGACAAATAAATGCAAGAATCGACATAAATTAAGAAAAAAAACACAGATATTTAACGAGGTTGGGCAGTTTGCTTACATTTTCGAGAGCATAGTGATAACTTTCTTTAGATTTCACAAAATAATACAAATTTAGGGTTACAGTACAACGTGTATGTGTTTATATCTATATATATATATATATATATATATCCCTGATCTATAATATGTGGTATATGATACTAAACAAAACTGACGCAAAGCATTTTTTATTTTTGATAAGCTGTAATGCATTTCACTAATCTCTTTGCGATTTTCATTAATCTGAGTAAATTCCATTTTATTAGGCCGTAGTTTATTAATTGCAGAAAATGTGTTTTTAACTTTATTTGGTGCATTAAGCCAGCGAGTGGTCTTTTTAAGCCAGTTGCTTTCGGCCAGATGTGGCTGCAGCATTGAGTATTTAATAAGCTCAATATAAAAAATATAAAAAAGAAAACTAAAGAGAAGGTAAATATCTCAATTCACAAATAAGAAAAAAGGGTGCAAAANATATAAAAAAGAAAACTAAAGAGAAGGTAAATATCTCAATTCACAAATAAGAAAAAAGGGTGCAAAATGTCTTCTTGAACTGCAAAATTCATCTAATTATTTATTACTTAGAGGCCATTTTGATTCTTGAAAAGAAGAAAAGAGTATGAAAATATGGTATAATTGAAATATAATATATTTTAGAGTTGTTTTAGAGATTTTTTTTTGCTAATCTCAAGAAAAATAAAATCAAAGTAAAAATGTTGAGCCGTGTCCACTGATAGTGGTGGGGACTAACTGGTGGGGTGCTGGTGGCAGACATGATNGTGCAAAATTCATCTAATTATTTATTATTTAGAGGCCATTTTGTTTCTTGAAAAGAAGAAAAGAGTATGAAAATATGGTATAATTGAAATATAATATATTTTAGATATTTTAGAGTTGTTTTAGAGATGTAACATAAATGAAAATTAATGATTTTTTGTGCTAATCTCAAGAAAAATAAAATCAAAGTAAAAATGTAGAGCCGTGTCCACTGATAGTGGTGGGGACTAACTGGTGGGGTGCTGGTGGCAGACATGATAACTACTAAGATCATTTTTTGTAGTATATTTGAAAGTTGGTCAAATTAATTAATATCCAAGTATACCAAAAGTTAACCATAGTTAAANGTAGTATATTTGAAAGTTGGTCAAATTAATTAATATCCAAGTATACCAAAAGTTAACCATAGTTAAATTCCAGGTACAATCTAATAAATTTTTTTTATTATTTCTAATTCATAAATTTGTGCCACGTACCTTGGCTTGTTGGTTGGCATCCACGTTATAAGACCCCTCAGGTTGGAGGTTCAAATTCTCTCTGGCTGGCATAGATGGTCTTAAGGAGGAGGTATTGGAATTGTTAGACACATTAGGAGTGGTTGGAGGCTCTTATAATAGCCTCGTGTCATTCCTTTTTTTTTTTTTTAATATATATTTATATATATGAAATTTAGAGTGGGATATGTAAAAGCTTAAGAATTGTGTTGTATCAGTGCAATTCCTCCATATATATAGTTCACAAATCTCTTCATTCAGCTTATGAAAAAGGCACAAAATAAATTAAGAACATATTTTATAATACTCAACCAAACTAAATGAAAAATTAGTGCCTTTAGGCCTCATGCTTTCGGTCAGATGTGAATACAGCCTAGAGCATGTCTCCTTTTAAAAACAGAAAAATAAAATAAAATGTTTTGCAGAAGATCCCCACCCCCTTTATAACGTTCCTGCCCAAATCCCCNTTTTATAAACAGAAAAATAAAATAAAATGTTTTGCAGAAGATCCCCACACCCTTTATAACGTTCCTGCCCAAATCCCCAGTAAATTTTCATATAAAAACTGCATCTGCATTAATATATACCTCAAATCAGATCAGAATCATTCAATCAGCCGAGCCCCATATGCACATGTTGGCCGTCCATTTCAGTCCCTGTNAAATAAGACAGCGTAACAGTGGTTTAATAAAAAAAGTAGTGAAAAAAACTATTCTAAACATACTTTAAAATCTCTTATAATTTCTTAAACCTCCTTAAATCTCATTTATTATTTTCACAATCTTCTGTTTTGGTGTACATTAGAAACACGTCAGCACAAATNAAAAAAATAGAGAGCAACATGAGGGCCATGAATGAGAAAATGATGTAACCTGATAGAATAGATACAGCTGGTGATATTCATGTTAATATTGATGATATCGTAATAGTACTGTTAAAAAAAGACTTTCCTCATCACTTACATCTCTGTCCTGCACTGTGACCTCTGATAAATCCTCAAATCTTACCGATTTAAATTCTTACAGTGTTGTTTTAGAGACAGTATTGACCTTGTTCTTATATATAATCTTCTCGTTGAAAATCACTTTCAAATTATTTCACAGTCAATTTTAGAACAATTTACTTTTACAACTACATTTAGCAGGTCAGATAGAGCTAAACATTCTCCACATAATTACTCATCAATTTTGAAGGAATACTAACATAAATTTAATTACCATTCATATTTAACTTAAACACAGCCCCTCCGAATATAGTATTTTTTTTCGAGAAAAGGGCACACGGCAACAGACTGCCTGCATCGAAACTCTCAAGCACTGTAGCACCACTAACAGTAGCCTCACATGAAAGCACCACTTTGTTTAGCTTTATAGTACCACTTGTTTAGCTCATGCGCTCAGTTTGAAGTATTAGCTTTAGCAGCCCAAAAGAGGCATTTAGGGGATTTGAAAAGATCAGAAAAGTAACCATGCAGTCATTTGATTACACTGACATGAAAAGAAAAGAGCTCCTCTCTCCCTCTCTCTCTATCTCTCCCTTTCATTCTTCTCTCCCTCACACAAACATGTCGAAGAAATGATGAGAATTTAAGGTCTCAACAACCGAAAGATTTTTAAGAAATAATTGTTGGTTAGGGAGTCACATTCAGTGTGCTTGATGGAAAGGGGCGCCCATGCCTCCATGATATAACTTCTATGCTTGTTTGGCTCTAGTACAAATGCTGTGCAGGAGCTTGGAAGGGACTTTATGGCAGATATTCTCTATTGTAATGTATGAACACTCGATTGCTAGGCCCCATACCAGCACTTCATATTTCTTTCAGTTTCAGTGTGAATTATTGTTGGGAAATGGGTGAAATTTTTTTCAGACGTGGCACAAGGAAAAAAAAAAAGAATTGTAAAGAAAAAGACAGGCTGCAAATAAAAGGACAAAAGAATCTTATACAAATTTTACTCAATTGATGACTACATCATATCATGGTCATTATAAATTTTACTCTGATTTGATAGTATGGAATTACAATACTATGTCTTCCAATATATATATATATATATATATATATATATATATATATATANTACTCAATAACTTATTCCATGGTATTTATGAATTGTTGTATATAATAATATGTAATTAGGTACAATTGTGATAGAGGAAGCAACCAAAACACTTGAAAAAATATGATAAAAATATTTATTAATTAGTTATAAAGGTAATAATTAAATTATAGAATAAAATAAAATCAAATATATTTAAAATGCAAAAAAATGATCCCACAAAAAATAGTTAATACCAATCTTTGATTTCTTTTATTTTTAATAAATTTATTTTTAATTTAATAATTGTTGATGATGTTACTAAGAACTTGAAAGTTAAAATTATAAGTATGCAATACATAAAATTAAAAATATATAACCTATAGTTTATGTTTTTATAAGTTAGTGATGCCATCAAGATATTTTCTAATGGTTACTTGTGGTATAGTTTAGCAAATTTGATTATAAGAAATTGCTTCCAACCATATGAATTTATTAAAAGAAATAGAAAAACAATAGCAATAAGACAGTGTAACAATGGTTTAATAAAAAAAGTATGAAAAAACTATTCTAAACAGACTTTAAAATCTCTTCTAATTTCTTAATCCTCCTTAAATCTCATTTATTATTTTCACAATCTTCTGTTTTGGTGTACATTAGAAACACGTCAGCACAAATCTCGAGGAGATCCGACGGACTAAGAGACGACGAAGTACGATTAGGAGAGCCCACCGGCAGAAGACCAAAGGACCCACTAGAGAAAGACTAGGAGATCTATTTGATTAGGTGCAACCTCCTAAAACGGGGCTAGATGCCGACAGAATGTGAGCCATCCGGACCAAAAATTGATGCCAATTGAACTGAGCAGAGGCATCAACCACATCTTGACATAGCCTAATTCAAAGAAAAAGTTCAGCACTGTCAACCACCACACGAACACCCTTCGAGATTCCTTAGGGGGGCCTAGAATCGGTAATTGTGACATCCAAGAACATCCGAAAGGACCTCTCGTCAAGGTTCATAGTCAGCCAGTGAAACCAAGTCAACCGAGCTAAATCCTGCCAACTAGAAAATAATCAAAAGTTGACCTACAATATCGACTCAGCATATNTGCATCAACCACATCTTGCCATAGCCTAATTCAAGGAAAAAGTTCAGCACTGTCAACCACCACACAAACACCCTTTGAGATTCCTTAGGGGGGCCTAGAATCGGTAATTGTGACATCCAAGAACATCCGAAATGACCTCTCGTCAAGGTATGACTATCTAGCAAATTATAATGATTCACCCTCTACCCATTAATAGCCTACCTCATCTTATCAACCAGAGTTCATTATGCAGTGATCATAAGTTAATTATGGAGTATCATAGTCAGCCAGTGAAATCAAGTCAACCGAGCTAAATCCTGCCAACTAGAAAATAATCAAAAGTTGACCTACAATATCGACTCAGCATATAGTTGACCAAGTAGTCCTTACCAGATCAAATCAAACTACGCTTAGCGAACCGAGTCAGAAGATAGTTGAACCATAGGCTAATATTTTTATAAACTGCCGAAAATATGCGCCTATTAAAGCAGGGCAAGCATATAATCACATATACTATATACCCTAATCTATAAATAGAATGATCATTTTATAAGAATGTGTTAAACATTTCATATTGTTGTTCATTCCCTATGCATCACGTCTCTTTCTTGTCTTATGCTTTATTATTTGGATGTGATTCAAGCACATATTCGGATCCAACACTTGGCAAGCTATGTTCGTTATAAAGATTCATGATCTTCCTACATCATGTAAATTAAATTAATACTCAAGTTAAAGAGAATTCTTAGTTGTCTTCCATCCCAACATGAAACTTGGATATTTCATGGAACATCACAGGTTTCCTTGTTTCTTAAAATTTAGCAATACACTGAATCCTCCAATATAATCATATATGCTGATCAAAGTGCGCCACTTTTCTCTCCTTTCTTTTCCTTCTCAATTTCTNGAATCAAACTACGCTTAGCGAACCGAGTCAAAAGATAGTCAAACCATAGGCTTATATTTTTATAAACTGCCGAAAATATGCTCCTATTAAAGCAGGACAAGCATATAATCACATATACTATATACCCTAATCTATAAATAGAATGATCATTTTATAAGAATGGGTTAAACACTTCATATTGTTTGTTCATTCCCTGTGCATCACGTCTCTTTCTTGTCTTATGCTTTATTATTTGGATGTGATTCAAGCACATATTCGGATCCAACACTTGGCAAGCTATGTTCATTATAAAGATTCATGATCTTCCTACATCATGTAAATTAAATTAATACTCATGTTAAAGAGAATTCTTAGTTGTCTTCCATCCCAACATGAAACTTGGATATATTTAATGGAACATCACAGGTTTCCTTGTTTCTTAAAATTTCGCAATACACTGAGTCCTCCAATATAATCATATATGCTGATCAAAGTGCGCCACTTTTCTCTCCTTTCTTTTCCTTCTCAATTTCTACCAAATCGTAATACTATACTTCTGATAAAAAAAAGAATTTGTGCTCTGAATGTAAAAGACCCAAATAAATTAAAAAACAGTGCTGTAATTCATCACAATTCTAAACAAGAAAAATAAAAATAAAAATCAAAGATCAGCAGCTGCAGAGCAGATTTTGTCATGAAGCTCTCACTTTTTCTCTCGAGCTTTTCAGCACCCAATTCATGNGAATTTGTGCTCTGAATGTAAATGACCGAAATAAATTACAAAAAAAGTGCTGTAATTCATCACAATTCTAAATAAGAAAATAAAAATAAAAATCAAAGAACAGCAGCTGCAGAGCAGATTTTGTCATGAAGCTCTCACTTTTTCTCTCGAGCTTTTCAGCACCCAATTCATGTTGTCTATCTGGCCCGCTAAGATTCTCCAATGAGACCACCTTACAACACCCCAGACACAGAAAAAAGTAGAAAATAACATGGGAATCTGCGCTACTCAATGACACTCAAGATTTGAAAATCCTTTTTAAGTTTTTTATTTTTTAATTAGAGAGAAAAAAAATCTATCAGCAACTGTTGTTACTGCAATGGGGACATGTGAACAGCATTAATAGAGGGTTTCTCTAACCAGGAACTAAAGGTGCTCCTCTAGTTTTTATAGAAGCAAAAGGGTGATTAGATGGCTATTTATAAGAGATGAGATGAATGAAACATACATTTCTTCGGTTGACTAAAGCATTCGCTAGATGTGTTTGGAAGATTCAGCATATTTTTACTGAAAAGATTTGATGAATATANTATTTTTTAATTAGAGAAAAAAAAATCTATCAACAACTGTTGTTACTGCAATGGGGACATGTGAACAGCATTAATAGAGGGTTTCTCTAACCAGAATGTTATCTGTGGATTAGAAGCTGTAAAGAACAAGGAACTAAAGGTGCTCCTCTAGTTTTTATAGAAGCAAAAGGGTGATTGGATGGCTATTTATAAGAGAAGAGATGAATGAGACATACATTTCTTCAGTTGACTAAAGCATTCGCTAGATGTGTTTGGAAGATTCAGCATATTTTTACTGAAAAGATTTGATGAATATAGAATTGGCTTACAGATTTGCGTGAATTTGATGAAAGAACATTTTGAGTCACAAAGCTATATTTTGAGAATTTTTTCTAGGATCGTGCAAGCTCTATTTTATAAAATGAAGATAGTGTCGTTTAACAAGGTGAAGCCAATGGTGTCATGAGAGTAGGGCTTTAATCAGTTTGTTTATAATTGAAATATAATGAGATTTGATGGCTTAAATGCTTTATAAATTTTGCGTCGAAAATTGTATGTGTAATAAATATGGTTTAATCAAAGGGGACTTATTCATACGATCTAATTGAGCATCTAGTTTTTTTTTTTTTTTTTTTTTTTTTTTTTTTTTTTAAAAAAAAAAAAAAAAAAAAAANTTTTTTTTTTTTTAAACAACAACAACAACAACAAAGCTTTAATCCCACTAAGTGGGGTTGGCTACATGAATCATTTTTCTGCATCGCATCCTATTTAGTGTCATATTTTCATTTTGTTCAATTAAATTAAGATTATTTTTTATACAATAAGCCCAAGTCTTCCTGGGTCTATCTCTGCTTTTCTTAACATAAGTCAAATCTAAAACATCTACTCTCCTAGTCAGATCATCAGATGGTCGACGTCTAATCTGACCAAACCATCTGAGAAAGCTCTCTAATTTTGTTCGTCATTGGAGCTACACCAACCCTATCACAGAAATATTCATTTCGCATTTTGTCTCTAAGCGTAAAGCCACACATCCACCTAATCATTCTCATCTCAACAACACTTAGTATTATGCATCTCTTTTAAAGGGCAACATAATTTTCTTTTTTTTTTTTAATCTTTTTTTTTTAATTTTTTTAAAGAGAACAAAAATATCTATTCCAAAAGTATAAAAATTTAACATGAACTTTCAAGTGTTTAAATGCAAGAACATACAATGAACTCTATTATTAAAATTCAATAATTTTTTTTGAATATTTTATTATATATTCAAAATTTAGGATGGAGTTTTAAAATTTTTTCTTCAGGTAAGTTCTGAGCTTTGGTGAAAGTAATTTTTGTTTTTGTTTCGAGATCTAGATGTACCAGTTGATNGCAATGAGACTACCTTTCAACACCCCAGACACAGAAAAAAAGCAGAAAATAACATGGGAATCTACGCTACTCAATGACACTCAAGATCTGAAAATCATTTTTAAGGTTTTAGTTTTTTTAATTAGAGAAAAAAAAAATCTATCAAAAACTGTTGTTACTGCAATAGGGACATGTGAACAGCATTAAGAGAGGGTTTCTCTAACCAGAATGTTGTCTGTGGAATAGAAGCTGAAAAGAACAAGGAACTAAAAGTGCTCCTCTAGTTTTTATAGAAGCACAAGGGTGATTGGATGGCTATTTATAAGAGAAGAGATGAATGAAACATACATTTCTTCAGTTGACTAAAGCATTCGCTAGATATGTTTGGAAGATTCAGCGTATTTTTACTGAAAAGATTTGATGAATATAGAATTAGCTTACAGATTTGCGTGAATTTGAATGAACATTTTGAGTCACAAAGCTATATTTTGAGAATTTTCTATAGGATCGTACAAGCTCTATTTTATACAATGAAGATAGTGTCGTTTAACAAGGTGAACCCAATGGTGTCATGAAAGTAGGGCTTAAATCAGTTTGTTTATAATTGAAATATAATGAGATTTGATGGCTTAAATGCTTTATAAATTTTGTGTCGAAAATTGTATGTGGAGTAAATATGGTTTAATCAAAAGGGACTTATTCATACCATCTAATAGAGCATCTAGTTTATATATATATATAAGAACAACAACAACAACAAAGCCTTAATCTCACTACGTGGGGTCGGCTACATGAATCCTTTTTCTGCATCGCATCCTATTTAGTGTCATATTTTCATTTCGTTCAAATAAATTAAGATCATTTTTTATACAATAAGCCCAGTCTTCCTAGGTCTACCTCTACTTTTCTTAACATAGGTCAAATCTAAAACATCTACTCACCTAATCAGATCATCAGATGGTCGACGTCTAATATGACCAAACCATCTAAGAAAACACTCTAATTTTGTTCGTCACTAGAGCTACACCAACCCTATCACATATATATTCATTTCGCATTTTGTCTCTAAGTGTAAAGCCACACATCCACCTAATCATTCTCATCTCAACAACACTTAGTATTATGCATCTCTTTTAAAGTGCAACATAATTCTCTTCTTTTTTTAATCTTTTTTTAATTTTTTTTTAAAGAGAACAAAAATATCCATTCCAAAAGTATAAATATTTAACATGAACTTTCGAGTTTTTAAATGAAAGAATATACAATGAACTTTCTAACTATTATTAAAATTCAACAATTTTCTTTTAAATATATTATTATATATTCAAAATTTAGGATGGAGTTTTAAAATTTTTTCTTTAGGTAAGTTCTGAGCTTTGGTGAAAGTAATTTTTGTTATTGTTGCGAGATCTATATATGCCAGTTGATATGGTATATATATAAATCAAACAGAAGAACGATCGATGAAGGAAAAAATAGAACGAGAAAAATCACACCAGAAAAGAATAATACAGTAGAACACACAGATTTATGTGGTTCGACAAATTGTCTATGTTCACGGAGTTGCAGAGGATTTTACTAACTTGAGGAATTTACACCAGTAGCTCACCTCGACTTACAAGAGGAATCTCTCACTTCGTTGTTCTCTCTTTTTCTCTCTCTTTTCTTCTCTCTCTACTCCGAGATACACTAAGAAGCTCTACACTGAGATACACCGAAGAAGCCAAATTTACAAGAGAAATAAACTCAGTTTCTCTTTTCCCACAAGCCACCAAGAAGAAGCCTAGGGAAAACAATCTTCTTCTCCTTTCTTCTTCTTTCTTCTGCCGCAAGAAACTGCTCCTCCTTGCACTTCTCTTCCTCTGCCCCGGGAAAACCTTCCTCTATTCATGCAGTTCTTCTTTATGTGGTCAGCCTCGCCACAACTCCAACAGGTTGTCTGCTTACTAAACTTTGATTTTTATCTCCCTATACTTGAGTTCCTGTCATGTCATCTCCCTCTGAAATCAACATTTAGTGCCAAACTTGAACCTGAGACCTCGCCAAAATCTTTCCTGCGAACTTCCTCAACCAAAATCAAATCACAAATATCATCGTTTTCAGTTTAGATTTACATACAGAATTGTTAACTGCTATCCTCATGGCTTTCCAACTATTTGAAAATGAAGCCAACAAGATCAGTGCACATATCTCATCATCAAAATCAATTTTCACAGATGACAATTGATTTGAAATAGTATTGAAAACATTCAGGTGTTGAACAACATAAACACCTTCGTCATCTTCAAATTAAATAAATTCTTCATCAAGTGCACATCGTTATTCACCATGGCTTTTCATACATACTTGATAAGACTGTCATGAGATCTGCAGTCGTTCTTTCCTTGACGATGATGTGTGCAACGGGCCTCGATAGGGACAATCGAATAACCCTCAGAACTTGTTGATCCAACAAATTGCATTCAGCATCATCCATCCTTTCAGGTCTTTTCCCCACTAACGGAAGATGAAGTTTCTTCTCAAAAAGATAATTCTCTATCTGCATTCTCCAATAACCAAAATCTGTGCCATCAAACTTCTCGATACCTAAAACTTTCACTTCATCTGCAACCATCGTTCTTCCTTAGATCTGAAAAAATCTCTGATACCAGTTATTGTTGTTGTGAGATCTAGATATACCAGTTGATGTGGTGTATATATAAATCAAACAGAAGAAATATCGACGAAGTGAAAAATAGAACTAGGAAAATCACACCAGAAAAGAACAACACATATGAACACACAAATTTATGTGGTTCGACAAATTACCTACGTCCACAGAATTGCAGAGGATTTTACTACTTAAGGAATTTACACCAGTCGATCACCATGACCTACAAGAGGAATCTCTCACTTCGTTGCTCTCTCTTCTTCTCTCTCTCTTTTCTTCTCTCTACATCAAGATACACCGAAGAGACTCAACACCGATATACACCAAAGAAGACAAACTTACAAGAGAAATAAACCCAATTTCTCTTCTGTCATAAGGCAACAAGAAGAAGTCAAGGGAGAACAATCTTCTTCTGCTTCCATCTTCTTTCTTCTGCCGCAAGGAACTGCAAATGCATGCACTTCTCTTCCTTTGCCTCGAGGAAACCTTCCTCTATCCCAAGAAAACGGAAGAAGAACTCAAAGCATGACTACTAATCCCAAGGAGAGTCATCTGAAGCTTTTATCATGAGCAGTATGGAGCGAAGAGATGCTTCACTTCACAAAAAAAAAGGCGAGAGTGGTTATTTGTGAAAAGGCATGACTTTCCAAAGCAAAGTAACAGCCCAAGCATAGTGGACCGGCTCTACCATTTCTAGCAATTTTGGCTTAAGTGAGATGTTATTTTCTTTTGGAGATATTTATCTTTTGAATATTTTGGCTAATGAAAAGTTTGTTAGAATTGACTGACCTTCAATATACTTCTATCGTGTTGGATTCAGTTTTTTAATGAATTTTGGTGTTTTTGCTCCAATTTGGTTTGCTGTTTGAGCTAGCTGTTATTTCTGATGATTAATTTGTTGTTGATAAGTTTACATTTCTTCCTTGAACTTCACTAATTGCTGAGATTGGTTTTTTGGGCAATATGCAGACACACACACACACACATATGCTGAGATGAATAAATTCATAGACGAAATTTTAATTTATATTCTTTGTTTTAGTTAGTTTTTTTTTCTTTACTAAGATTTTTTAATTCATGTTCTACTATAAGAATTTAGCTTATTATCAACGGCCACATATCGTCGGTAATAATGTAAAAGCCCTAGGCAAAATGTTTACCGATGATTTAGCAATGGTTTATTGGACATGACATAAATGTTTGTCGGTAATAAAATTATCTACAGACTTTGCAACTGTTAGAATTAACCATTGTTTTATCCGACTTGCTGTATCGGTCTCTAGAGATCCAAAAAATGTCATATTTAACCATACTTTGATCGTCAGTTAATAACCAATGCACTTCCATCAAAAAATATGTCATGATTTTGTTGGTAAAGTGTAGCACAATTGTCAGTTAACCGTGAAAAATTACCAATGGTTTTATTCGTAGCAAAAGTATAGCACTGTGTTCAGACGTCGTTAGTTCGATAGACCGTCGAAAAACCATTGGCATATTTTAAAAGTGTCATAAAATCGTCTGTAAGCTATCGAAAACCTGTAGCAACAGGAAAAAAATCTACACACTTGCAATCATATCAGTGCAATCAACACACAACACATCAAACTGATGAAACTAATAAACACATAAATCATATACAGAAATAAAAGAAAAAAAAATTCAATAAAATGTAAAGTTTAAGTGTTAGATATAAAAATACATAGGAATTTAGAGGTATGTGTGTAAATCTTTTTTAAACAAATATTTTAGGATTTCACATTTAAGCCTACACAATAGCCATCACATTTAAACAACAAGGTTTAGTGTTTAACTTAAAAACAATAGAAAATCAAAAACTTTAAAAGCTTCAAAGATGAAGAAAGGAAGAAAAGAAGTCTTCAAAGATCTATTGTCCTGCAAATCAAATGAAACAAGACAATCATAAGAAATAGAGAGACAAACCAAACCAATAAAAACCATAAAAAGAAAGAAAAACTACCAAACATGCCACCAAAACAAAAACAAGAAGAATAACCAACCAGAGCTCAAAACTTATTTACAGGACAACATTAAAATTCCTTCATAGATTTTGAATATATAAAAATATATTCATAACTGGTTGAATTTTAATAAAGTTTAGAATTCATCACAGCTCAAAAAACCAACATCAACAACTAGTGAAGATCATGGAAGGAATGTAAAGTTATTAACAACAAATTAATCATCGAAAATAGCAGCTAGCTCAAACATCAGACCAAGTCAGAGCAAAAACACCGAAAGTCAATCTGAAAAACTCAGTCCAGCACAATGGAAGTATATCGAAGGCCAGTCAATCGCATTAGCCAAAATATTCAAAAAATACATATCACCAAAAGAAAATAACATCTCACTTAAGCCAAAATTACTTTTACCAGAACTCAAAACTTATCTGAAGAAAAAGTTTTAAAATTCCATCCTAAATTTTGAATATATAATAATATATTAAAAAGATGTTGAGTTTTAATAATAGTTTGAAATCTTCTTTGCTCAAAACCCAACTCAGTATAAGATCAAAGTGGTAACAAATTCAAATTCAAACCAAATTAAGATTTTTGTTTGTTCCGAACTATAAAGAATTTTCAAGGAGCAAAAAAAGAAAAGCAATAACTCACATCACTATTTTAGTTTACATTTTTTTTCATGGTCAAAATGAATCAAGCAGGCTACTTAAAGTTAGCAAAATATGCTTCGAATTTAAAGTAACAAAATGATACTATTTTTCTGTTGCATCGTATTATTGTGGGAATGTCTAACAATTTATTTACAACCTTCTCCTAGAGTTAATGAAGATGAAGTCTACATGCTATTGATGATGAGCACTGGAATGTACTATTTGAGGTTTTTCTTGAAAATTTTCTTAGAGCAAATCTAGGGGCTATCAATGCACAAAATGATTTCAAAGGAATTTTTTGTTGTTGCGTTGTCATACTTCTCGTTATATAGGTTCCATGTGTGGAAAAAATTCACTCTACTAAAATAAATGAAAAAAACTGAAAATTTGCATACATACGACTCAATTTCTATGTGTTTACAGATCTAATACCTAGACTTCATTTTTTGCATGCATGTTATCGTACCTATGAGCGGTATGTATGTCACCTTACCTATGAGTGTTTTGGTGGTCTCTGGAAGCTGCGATGTCCTAGCTAAAGCCTCTAGCCATGAATTGGGAGCGTCGACGGAGAGGAGGAGCATCGTCGGAGCAGTGGACCGTTGTCGGGAGAGGAGGTGCATCACAAGATAGATCGTCACAGGAAGGGAGAGGGATTAAGGGATCAGTAATACCGTCACTTATAGCAACTTTTCTGCATTGTCTTATCATATTAGAAAAATTCTCATTCATTAAAATATCGTATTTTTTGTCTTAACAAGCACCATAGTCTCATCCTAACCTTTTAAGAAGTCAACCATTTCATAATAGCTCTAATATGATTATATTTAACTCTGGAGTTCTAGGTGAAACGCCAAGTATTTCGTTCTCCAAGCTTCTAAAAACTACAAATATTTTCCACTGCAATCGAATCTAAACTCAAAGCTCAGAAAAGAGTAAGGGGAGTTCTTAAGAGAATGGCAGGGAGGAAATTTAGGTACAAAACAAATGAATTTATTTTCTCCCAACATGCAAAATCAGTTCCTGCCCATGTATTTTTGCTTTAGTTATGGTCCTTATGGATGTTCTTACCGGACCATGGCATATGCTTTCATTGATGATATTCTTTTTGTGGATATGATTAAAGAGAGAGTTTAGGAAAAACTTGATCATGGAGGTCAACGTTAGAATATAAAGGCTTTCATTTGAGTAGATATAAAATTGAATACCTGGAACATAGTTTTAATAGTAATAGATTTAATGGCAGTGTCTTTAGCAATTGGTGATCAAGTCATTGATCAGAGTGGACATTTTAGATGTCTTGGGTCTATTGTTCAAAGTGAAAATGGAGATGTTATTATTAGAATTTAAGTTGGTTGTTTGAAGTGGAGAAATGCCTCGGGCCTATTGTGTGGCAGAAAAGTACCACTTAAAAAAAATGAAAACAAGATGGTGATTAGTTTTGCAATGTTGTGTGGTTAAGATTGTTGGCTTGTAATGAAAAGCATAAAATTAAGTTAGTTGGTAGTAAGATGGGAATGCTCGGATGATCGAGTGGCTTTACACTCAGAGAAGAAGTGTGAAACAAATGTCCCTGAAAGAGTTGGAGTCTCTCCAATGACGGACAATATTAGAGAGAGTTGTCTTAAATAATTTAGTCATTTTAAACATCGACCATATGATCACTTTATCAAAAGAGTATATATTTTAAATTTCAGTTATGTTAAGAAAATAGTAGACCAAAAAAGTTTTGGGCACATTGTATAAAAAGTGAGATTAATTTAAAAAAAAATTAAATGAACGTATGACACTCAATAGAACACAATGGAGAGAAAAAAAATCATGTAACAGACCCGACTTAGCGTGACAAAGGCATGTTGTTGTTGCAATTGTTGGTCACAAAATCAATTCTTCAAAAAACGTCATGCACGCCGCTGCCTCTCCTAGATCTCTTCAAACCAAAATATGAAGGTAAACTATTTATAACTAAGCCTATATTTCTTCTTCAGAGTGATCATAGAGTGCAGTATTAAATCAAACTAAACAAACTTTTAATACTATTCTTTACTAGTTTAAGAGCTCGAATTGGTTTATTGAGAGTCTTTATTTTATTTTCAATCAATATGCTGCATGTTAAAAAATGATTCTCATCTACTCATATAATAAATCCTAAGATGTTCATATTGCCTTTGGTATTAGCTGATCCTTGTAGCTGAAAAACAAAATAATTCTCATCTGTATATGCTCTGCATCGCTGAGGACCTTTGAACTTTTGTTGACTAGCAGTGCTCCATTACAGATTGCAAAATTCCATATACCATGAGTTTTGGTTAATTTCTGGCTCTTGGACTCACCTTCACCAATCTCTTCATGCATGCTTCATATATATTTATGTACATATAATTGAGTTACTATATAATTATTCATAAAAATTTATATGAATCACCAAATGGTGTGCTTTGAGACTTTATACAAAATAGCAGAAAATTTATTAGAATAAATTTTTATACGGAACCTCATTTTCTACATTGGAAGATCTACAATTGCTATTGAAAGAGCTTGGAGCTCTGAAAAACTCTAATGTTTTGCCTGATTATTGACACCAATGACTTCCATTGCCATCCACTGGAAGGGTTGTGAATTTAGCTCGAAGATCGATTTAGATTTTGGCTCGGATTGAAATGGACGAGCCAAGCTATGAACAAAAACTTTGAATCAAATTTTTTTTCGAGCTATACAAGAATTGACTCGAACTTACTTGAGATTGGCTTTTAGTATTTTTTTAATAAAAATAAAACATATAAATTTAAGCATAATTGAATATACCAAGTGACGAGCTAATTTTGAGCTGATTTTGAGTTGGAACAGTTCAAAATAACTCAATTTGAGCTGGTTAGTTTCAATTTTGAGTTGGGCCGATTCCGAGCTAAAATGGATCCAAATAACTGAATTCGAGCCAGCTTATTTCAATTTCGAGCCGATTCAATTTCAAACCGGCTCAGCTCGAAATCGAATTTGCCAATCCACGAGCCTATTTCAAGCCACACTAAATCTACTCGAACCTATTTCGAACTGACCCCAACTCGGCTCGAAATTGAATTGCTAATAGACTTATGCAATTGTCGTCACACAATCATTAACTCATGATTGTCATTGCCCAATACCCATCTCACAACCATCAATACCTACTTGTCATAAATGCCTTCTATTTTTTGTCCATGATCTCTAATACATACAGTTGTAAGAGATCAAGCAAGTGCTCCTATATTTATCAGAAGCCGTGGGCTTTTATAATCTCCCGCAAATGATAGGCTATTTAAACTAAATAAAGCCCTATGTCTGTTTCATTTTTCAAAATTTTTATGTAAAATCTTTGAAATCAGTATGTAATTTTTACTTATATTCGTGCAAAATCTTATTACAAATTAAGGCTTGAGACTTTCACTTAATCTTCATTAGTTTCAAAATTCAGAATAATTATGTATAATTGCAACTTAATATTAATTATAATTTGATTTACTAAAAATGCTCATTTGCTTGGGGAAAAAAAACATATTCTAATTAATATTATTTTATTTTCATTTATTTTATGTGTGAAAAATAAGAATATTAGATTCGATGACATTCCATAAGATTGGAAGGTTTGCATTGCTTATGATCCGATCAATGATTTACATAGAATATAATAAATTTAATTAATTATTTTCAAAAACATCTTTTTAAATTCTAATTTAATAACCATTAAATCATTTTCTAAAGTGACTTTTATTCACGTTACATCGCCAATCACTAACATGAACAAAAGGTGGGTTAGGAGAATCTCCACCTGATGACCATGAACCCTTCAAGGCTCAATCACAAACCGGCCAAACTACTGAAAAATAAAGCTATGGAATGAGCTTTGGATCGAGCCACACGTGTAGAATTTATTCTATTATATAAAGAGATTACTTGATAGAGTGTCCTTCTTCGTCTATTATTTTACTCATTAGATTAGTACATATTGTTGAATTCAAATCTGTCATGTAGATCATGACCAAGGAATAAAGGGTTGAAACTGAAAGAGAGGGAGAACGAGAGAGAAAGGAACGACGTGGTGATGGCTCCCAGGGAGACAAAGTGGGGGTTTTTCTTGGGCTCTCGAACTTATTTTATATATTGAAAGAAGTTGTTATTAGAGATGGAGAGAGGGACGTCTAAATGGCAAGAAAGCTCAAATGACATGAGTCCTCTTACATGAAAATGTTCTTCTATTTATAGATAATAGAATGATGAAAGTGTAAAAATTACATCATTGCTCTTGACAATTACATATTATTATCTTCATTGACAACTTTACATATGCTTGACATTTTTTCTAATGTTTAACATGTTTTCGTACATCTGACACTTTTTCATATCTATGGAGGTGGTCGGTTTGTTAACTGGGGTGGCCGACCGATCACTGGTATCGTCGATTCTCATCTAAATTTGTGTTGACATTATTCAAACCTACATAAATGTCCCGAAGTCTCTTACTTCTAGGAAGTGAAGCTGCGATAAGAATAAGAGACTACAAATGCCAATGCAATCACGACAATTCAATAATTATGCTCGTTTGATTTTAGTGTTCTTTGCGCCCTATTTTCTCCACCCACGACGTATACTATTAAACATTTTTGGTTCGATTTTTTATTTCATATGTGACCTTCGGCTGGTTGAGGTGACCTCCGGTCGGTCTTATGGGTTGCATCTGTCACTTTGTTAATATTGTTAATTTGATCCTTTTATTTTTAGGAAAAACACATAAAAATGCTTTGTGACCTTTCACGAATTTGCAAATAGAGGGAGAGTTTCAGTTGTTTTTACCATCATTTTAACATTTTACCAATATTGGGCTATTTGTTTACAATAATTATTCTGTGATGAATTTTGGCTTGATTTGCTCGACTCGGAGGGGAGTCAGTCATTTGCTCGTCCCTGGATTGGAGTATTTGATTTGCCCAGTTGGTTCAAATTTCTTGAGTGTCTGCTTAGATGCAGACGTCTGTGAACTCTTCGAGTTTTTCAAGTCCCTGTTGGACTAGGAAAACATGATTAGAAGATTTTATATATAGATGTTTCAGCGAAAAAATAATAAAATATTTTTTGTTGGACATTTGACCGCCTGGAATTTTTGGTCGCCTGAATAAATCGTTCGTATTATTTTCAACAGTCTGGAATTTTTTAGTAGCCAGGATTTTCTACTACCTAAATTTTTAGGTTACCTTTATATTTCGATCGCTTGGGATTTTTGGTTGCCTAAATATTTCAATCGCCAGAAATTTTTGGTCTTCTTAATATTCAATCGCCCGAAATCTTCGGTTACCTAGAATTTTCAGCCATCTGAGTTTCAAACGTAAGGGATTTTCAGTCACCTAGATTTTCGATCATCTGAATTATTGGTCACATTGATATTTCAGTCGTTTAGAATTTTCGATCGCTTGGATATATGATGACCTAGAATTTTCGGTTGCTTGAATATTTTGATAGCCCTAAATTTTAGGTCACGTGGATATTTTGGTCGTCTGATAATAGATCATCTGGAATTTTTATTCGCCAGTCGATGGAGAGGATTTACGTGGCTTTTCCCGGGGAAGGAGACAAAGAGAGTGCAGAGCTGCATGTTTGTTTAAAGAGTGTGATTTTTGCTTCCACGCCAAAGCCTATCAGAAGACGACATAAACAAGAATTTTAACCTCCTAAATCTATTGTTGTACAAGTTCTCTATGTGCTCTCTACTATGAGTATTTATGTGAAGAGGTTCTCCTCGAGGTTGCTCATCTTCTTGTTGATGGCATGTTCCACGCTCACTGTACCAAATGTTGAATCCAAATATGTCATGTAGATCATTCCCAAGGAAAAGAGCGTAGAAACTGTTAGAGAGCGAGAAAGAAGTAGTGACATGGTTATTGACCCCAGCGCTGCAAAGTGGGGTTGCT
This sequence comes from Phalaenopsis hybrid cultivar, assembly GCA_002079205.1. Taxonomy (NCBI): domain Eukaryota; kingdom Viridiplantae; phylum Streptophyta; class Magnoliopsida; order Asparagales; family Orchidaceae; genus Phalaenopsis; species Phalaenopsis hybrid cultivar. The sequence goes on from JXCR01094747.1 coordinate 67,013, forward strand.
CCTTGCGCTCTTGAACCCATTTTATATGTTAAAAGAAGTTATTACAAGAGAGTGAGAAAGCGATGTCTAAATGTCAAAAAAGCTCAAATGACACGAGTCCCTTTACATGAAAAAGTTCCTCTTTTTTATAGATGATAGAAAGATAAAAGTGTAAAAATTATATCATTTCCCTTAGGAGTTACACATTACTATTATCTTCATTGGTATCATTTCATATGTTTGAAACATTTTCATATGTTCTTTTTGTATATGTTCTACTTTTTCTTATTTCTGACACATTTTTGTATATCTTATATGTTTTCCTTGTTGGGTTCATCCAGTAAAACGCCTGGCCGATTAGCTGGCGTGGTCGACAAAATGAGGTGGTTGACCTTTATTTAGTATTGTCGGCTCTCATAGTTGGAGTGGTCAACCAAATGAGATGGCCAACCTATCTTTGGTATCATCGACTCTCATCTACATTCGCATGGGCATTTCTTTGACATACACACATTCAATTTAGACTTATTGAAGCATTCATATCCACATTTTTACATTATATATATATATAT
>JXCR01094747.1:71413-91231 GCA_002079205.1 Phalaenopsis hybrid cultivar
ATATATATATATATATATATATATATATATATATATATATATATATATATATATATACCTAATTTATAATTTTGAATTTCGTTTTAACAAACACCCACTTATTGAATGCTAACAATTTATCAACCACACCATAGTAATATAAATTACTACATCAAACTCAATTTATCTGCCATTTCCATCACTATCGATAATTTAACTTCACAGCAAAGAGTCCAAAATATATAACATCCTCATCATATTTAAAATATTACACATTATCATTAATTAATCTGTTATAACAATGTTTGTGAAGTATTATATATCATATAATTAAGAGAAATTATTAAAAAAAATCAACTTCATAACTTTAATTTAAATATATTGACTGTTTTTTTTTCTAAATGCATAAATCTAAATATAATTTCTCTAAGCACATAAACCTAAAATATGAAATGTCATTAAAAAATAATAAATTGCTCAAGTAAAAATGTTTATCTAAATAAAATTTAACAATTTAAACAACAATATAAAAAAAAATCATTTAAGACCTAGCATCTTTCCTCTTTCAGTACCTTGAACATGATTGGATGCTCTAAAAATGCATTCATTTAAAATGCAAAACAATTGAGATGTGTAACTTAGTAGTTCATAAAATGCTTATGCTTGTTAGAAGTCATTGTAAACGCATTAATAATTGAATAACAATGATAAGCGACAACCATGGATGATAGCCATCAATAATTTTGTGGCTATGGTAGCAGAGGACGACTAACAATAATGGATGTTGATAGTAGACAATAACAAATAACGATAATAAGGACCAATGGATGACAACATCCGAAGGCGACAAAGGACGAACATCACAGCCAGACAATTGTCAAAAAGGAAGGACGGAAATCAGACAGCTAAATTTAGAGTTTTTTATAATTAGAAGCTTCATTATTTCCAATATCTTTATTCTGATTTAATTTCCTTTTAGCTGAATATTTAGATTAGAAATATGTATTATTAAGTTACCTAAAATAGATTTATACACTTTATTTTATACCTAAAATAGATTGTAAGATTATTATTTAATGGAATTAAAGCAAAGGGGAAAAACATCGAGCCTATTCAGTATTCAACCTATTTTTCTCAAAACTTTGACAACAATAACATCATGCTACCAGTGGCAAGCGAGGGATAGCAACAATTACCGATAAAGTATTTCGATAATTTATGAATCTCCATATAGATACTATATTTAATTTACTCAAAAAAATAAAAAAAAATTATATATATATATTATTTTGTACTGATAATACTTATAGTTAAATGTTTTACTCGCATAAAACCTTTTTCTAAGTCCGACAAGATGCATTATGTGCAATGCATTCAATGAATTACGAGCTGAACCTTCCTAATCCCACATTCCTACAACGAAACTTTAGATAGCCATTAAGCTAATGCTATCACTAATCTGACTTTTTGTTAGATTAATGGCCTAGGTGACCACAACAAACAAAGACCTGGCCAAATGGATTACCACCAAGTACATTAATGGAATGATGCGTACTATCAAAAGAGCATTTCTCCTTCTTGTTACGGTTAATGAGGTAATAATTTCCGATTGGAGGCTTATAATGATGAGATAATCATCGCTTTATCCTGAAGAAAAGTTTTGATTCATTAACTTTTTTTTCTTTGGTCAGGTGTTCCATAAGAAACGGTACATCCTATTTCCATAGTTTTTCCACATCACATGGCACTTGTCAATGCGCATTAATTCAACTCATATAGGGAAGGGTAAAAAATTGACCTCACAAATTAATTAGGTTTAAATCCGACTCAAAAAATTAGAGTTAGGTTTGACCTGATTAACTTTTTAGTTGTGTTTATATCAAAAATTTCAACACATTTAATTTTTTGAGTTGAGTTCAGATTGATCCACAAATCCAAAATTGAATTGAAACTCAACTGTCAATCTTTGCTTAACCAGAACTTGAGTCAAATTTTTTCTGGATAGTTGTTATGCATATGCTAAATGAGTTATGTGGGTTGGGTTTAGGTCAGTTGAGTTGAATGTGGGTTGGGTTCAGACTAGACTTTGTGATCTGCTTAATGTTATGGTTGAGTTTAGATCAAGCAGTTTTGGATACGATTGATTTTGGTTTTGAGTAATGGTTTGCGAACACAATTTGTCATTGTCAAATTAATCCATGTCAAGAAGATTAAATTCCCTTCTACTTTTAATTGGATTGATCCAATGTTGCTATCTTGGTGGTCGAAAAAGACATAAAAGAGTTAAAACAATACTATGGATAATAATTAAAGCTAACATGTGGTTCAAATTTCTAGAAAGTTGTAAATATTTGTGTGGGTGAGATATTTAAGAGTTAAGGAATTTGATAGAGAGTTCAAAGAAAATGAGCAGGAAAAGAAAGTACTGACGTACATAAATGAAAGTACTTTGTTTGGAAAATTTTAAGGGTGGAGCCCAACTATTCCATTGCAAAAGAATTAAATACAAAAAGTATTTGTGATACAAAAGGAGGCCAGAAAAACATCGACCATATTAATAACATGGAACATCTATTAATAACATTCCTATACCTTCTATTGTTTCTTTCCATTTAAAATGGTAAACAATATAATGAGAGGATAGAAAGCAAAAGCTTTTTCTTTTTTCTTTTTTTTTTTACATTTATCCATAACAGACATGTGATCTAAGACTTGCAACGGAAAATCCCAAGCTAAAAAATGGTTGACCAAGTTAGCTAACCATTAAGAATGGATATAGAAAAGGTGCATGAGAAGAGAATGTGGTTTAAGGTTTCATTATCGAAGTAGCATAATGGACATTCCATCGTGCATAAAGTGCTTCTCAATTGAAGAGCATGATCAATTTTAAGGTTCCTTGCACAGCCCACCACTAATAGATGGAGTAGTGAAGAGCATAGTTCTTATGCCATATGTTATTGACCCAATGACTGGATGCGGACAAAATCACAAAGATTATCATGTATAAGAGTATTATTAAGTGCTTCCATGCCATTTCAAAGGATTTTGTCATCGCTGGTATGAATATGCGAGTCAATGGAGTCAAAGCTAGAGGAGAAGCAGATCCACTGACTTATAGAGTTGTAACCAACAAGTTCAATCAAAGAAAATCTTGTCAACTTAGTGAAAAGAAAGAGAGTTAAGAACATTTGACACTAGAGGATTCCAAAGAGAGTGCTCAATAAAAAGATACGAAAAAGGCATCACCAATAGAGAAAGAGAGAAAGGGACAACCTATCTATGAGAATTTTAATGCAAATGGTAAGTGCCAACCTATCTATGAGGGCAAAGAAAAGAATTTGTAGAGGGAGAAGGCCAATACCTCCAAACTTCTTAGGCCTAAAAATCTGATGGTGGAAGTGGTGTGGCGACTGATGATAGCTGTAGCACGTGGGTGTATCAAGGTTGTGGGTCGTGATGAGTGGACATGCCCGTCGACCGTCGAAGTCGGTCGCAACACATGCTTGTTAGCTTGTCACAACACTACGCAGTTTGTGAGTTAGTTGGGCAAGATGGACCACACGAATGGGCTAAGTCAGTGGTCCAAGCCACATGATCGCTTGAGGCCCGTGTGTAGCATCAGATCACACTAGCGTGGAATTTTGAGTTGATCATGCCTTTCTATCTACTGATTGCATGCAATCGGACGAGTCATCTATGTTACCGGCTAGTAGTCCTATTTTGGGTTATTTTTTAGATTTTTTTGACCATTTTGCGCCTATAAAAATGGAAAAAAATAGATAATAATTTACACTTTCTCCTTGAAGATTATTTAGTCCCTTGGCCTATGTTTGTTCCCCTTTTATGTTGGAATAGTGCAATCTCGGGAGTTCACTTAGCCAGTTATATTTTCCTTGTTGTGCTGGAGTTACATGATTCTTAGAGTTCCTTTGGCCAGTTGTTGTGCCTCTTTTGGCACAAGCATAATGCAAACCTAAAAGTTTTTTCTATTATGGTGTTATGGAATCCCAAGAGTTCCTTTGGTTAGTTATTGTGCCTCTTTTTATGTTGGGGTATCACTTTCTCAAGAAGATTTTTTTTACTTCAAGATTCTAATTTTTGGGGAATCCCATCCCTTTAAAAATCAATGGAAGTACCTGAATTTTGATGAGATGACGCCGACACTCACTGAAGATGAGTTGATCATTTCCTCAAACGAATGGAAGACTAAGTTTGCATAGATCAACCATCTTCTTGGCAAGTACAAGTGGCGTATAATGGTAGTGGAATATAAATATTAGTATGTTGTAATCAATTAGTAGACTGTAGAAGCAATTTATCATTTATGGTAGTTTTTCTCTCTCTACAATGCCGAGAACTGAAAGGGACATGAGCTAATCTTAATAAACATTTATAGGCTATTCAAGCAAAGTTGTTGTCTTTTGAAGAGCAGAATAAAAAGTTGTTGGTTTAGTGTGTAAAAAAGATGGTACAATCAAAGCTTCTGAAAAAGAGCCCAACTAATGTACCACTGGATTGGAGCTGACATCAAAATTATGTCTCCTAGCCATGCATCTCAAGTTCCTCTTCTTCCTTATAAAGGGGGAGAAGCTAAAAATGTTTTGCAGAAGTGTATTCCTGATAACTAAGAGATTTTTACAGTAGATTAGTACTTTTTATTTGCATGTTTGTATTGGTAGATTTTTCTTGCACTCTGTGACATTGTATCTCTATTTGTAGGTTTTCCTTGCTTGATGTGGTGTGTTCATATGCATAACTCTATTTTAATTTATTTAATTTTTTTTATTATTATAATTGTTTATTTTTTTGTACACCTCTGGGCTTGTTTGATATAACCAAAAAAATAGTTACTTTTAAGGGTTATTACCTCTACTTCTAGGTCGTGGTCACCAAACTTTTTGGATATTGTCTTTTAACTTTTAAGATGCTTTCACCCAATTTTTGAGATGTTTTCATTTACTTTCTAGGATGATTTCATCCAATTTCTGTACTGGTGTTGCCCCACCAATTGTGCAGGTTTTGCCCCACCAATTGTGCAGGTTTTGCCCCACCTCCTGATAGGAGTAACCTCATCTTTTTGGCAAGTGTTCCCCTATCTAGCGGGCTTGTATTGCCTCACATTTGGGATGGTGTTACCTCCATGTATTTAGGCAGTTGATTCTTTCATTTGTTTCTTACATTTGCACATTGAGGCATAGCCTTATTAAATTTGCTGGTGTACATAATCTTTTTTAGACTTGTAGCATTTTGAGATTTTTTTAGCGGAGTCCTCATCAATCAGTTGTTCTCATGGAGTTTTTCTAGTGAGTGCCTTATCCATTATAGCTTTCCATTGAGGCTACCTCTTTTCTAGGTGTATGAGTGGAGACTTTATCAACCACTAAGAATTTTTTATATTTCTTAGAATTTTTAGTGGGAGCATCCGCTCGACAGTTAAAACTCATATTGAAGAGACTTACTGAGAATTTTTTAAGGATGTAAAAAATATCCTAGGTTGTATATTTAGATATACTCGATAACAGTATCTTATTATGAACGAAGTCAAATAAAATCTACAAAAAATGTAATACATGTACTAGATTGTTTAGTTGAAGATGCTTGAGTATGTTAACTTATTATGAACAAAGTCAAATTAAATATACTAAGGATTTAAGATATATCTTAAGTTGTTTAGTTGGATATGCTTGATGATGTTAGTCTGTTATGAACAAAATAGAATGAAATCCACCAAGGATATAATCTATATTCTTGATTGCATAGCCATAGATGCTCTATGGTGGTAACTTAGTATGAATAAGGTCAAATGAAGTTCAATAAGGATGTTAAACTCATCCTAGGTTTTATAGCTAAATATGCTCGACGGTGTTAACATGTTGTTGAAAAAGTTGAATGAAATCCACTGAGGATATTTAACATATCCTAGGTTGTTAGTCGAAGCTTCTACTTGACGACAATCATCTATTATGAAAGAGGTCAAATCATATCCCGCTAGGACCTATTAAGTCCAGAATAAGGTGATAGAAATATTTTGTATTTCTTGATTCTAGGGTGTAGATTGAGATGTACTGTAATTTTTTCTCATAAATATGATTATAACCCTAATCAAGAATGTATTTAATAACTTTTTGTTGTTGCTTTTGAATTTTTTGCCCCTAGTGGGAGTGTTGCCCACAAAAGTTTGCAAAGTACCCCATGTATCAAGCATTGAGGTGGTTAACTTCTTGATTTATTTTAGGAGGAAAACTCCAACATAATGAGGGGGAAGTGAGAGGGCTTTCTAGTTGGATATTTTCAGTCAGTGGTTGATCTTATTGTATTGTTAAGATGTTGACATGACACTCCTCCTGAAATTATAATGAAAATCCCACTCCCCCCTCCATGCCCCCCATCTGGAAGTGATTATCATAGACTTAATGTCTACAAGGGATGTGAGAAGACTACCTTACGGTAATTGTGCCAAGGCCATTCACATAAAAGGTCTTTTAAAATTGTAGTACTGAAGGTTTCCCTCAACCTATAATTCATTCTTCATAGATTTAATGTTTGAAATGAGATGTGAGAAGATTAATCAACCACAATAGTGCACAGGATGTTTATTTAAACAAACTTTCAAGACTATAGTGAAGGTTCATTCCCACATGGAATAATGCTTTGAAAGTTATCTTTTAGTAGCTTTCATTTACTTTGATGAATCTCAAAAGGGCGTGATGAGTTCTTTACAATCCTTTGATTTGCAATAAATTACTTTGCTAATGATTTAGTAAGCTTATCACATGTATGAGAGATCCACCAAGAAGTGGATAAAACCAAGTATATACTTAGCCTTTAAAAATAACAGAGAAAACTTGAGAAAGAAGCATTTCAGAAGCTCGTCGCAAGTGCATGATAACTTAGTTGTCCCATCATAAGAATTGATGTTGAGGAGTTGAACCCTATTAGAATTGGGTGTTGTAGGATAATATCAGCCAATGAAGAAGATTTTAGAATTATGTCGAATAGAAAAATGACTTCGTGTACTAAATTTTGCATCTCATCGTGGGTTTCATGAAGGTTTAGCTAAGATCTCCACATATGTTTGAGATTTATTGCTAAGCTTGATTCTATTGAATGGATGTGAAAAGCCAACAATGTACAGGAGATCCTCTTCTTGAGGAAAAAATTTAGCATGTAGGGGTTGCTAACTATGTACCCTTAATTGATGAATATTGAGTTAGTTGTGCCCTTCAATTATATATTACCATATGTCGTTGCACGTCACATAAAAGTTGAAGGATATCCTTTTGATATCAATCCATTCTTTGCACGCACTCTTATTGAAAAAGAAGTCAATTCATCAACAGGGGGAGTTGCATTGTTAAGAAACAAAGTTGGCGTTCCGAACTGCGAGACTATGCTCTATTGGACTTAGTTCCCACAGGTGGCGCCAAACAATTACATGCTAGAAAATTAATGGTGATAGAGTAGTAATTTAACATCTCAGCTTTTATGAAAATCCAACACACATAGTGATATTGAAAAGAAACATGATTAGAGACATGAAATTTTTACGTAGAAAACTCTAGTAAGGAAGAAAACCATGATGTCTAACCTAATTAAAGTAGTGCACTATGTGATTATATGATATAGGTTCATTCTTCTCCATAGTTAGGGAAGATAGAATTATAAAGTGGATAATCATAGCTATACAATAATAGTTCATTGATAATAGCCATAATCAGGTTGTATTTATTAGTGATAATAGTAATAAAGGCTAGCAAAAATAGCACTTGATATTTATGAAGACAGTTGTCTACCACAAATTAATAGATGATATTTATGGTGACTTTAATAGCATTAGCTTGTTGTAGATGAGGTCCTACTTGATAACTTCAAAAGCATCTGTTGGCCATAAAGGTCATTGTTGGAAGCTGCATTAGCAGTGAGTCATATAAACCGTAGTTGGTCACATAGGATGTAGTAGAAAGCTGCAAAAGTATCGGTCGGTCGTGAAGGCCATAGTTGGTGATACATTTATTGATGGTTGCAATAAGCACATCACTTGTTGATATACGATGTAAGAAAGGAACTTTAGGAGTCCATAGAAAGTTGTATTCTAAATAAGGTAGTTGTAAGTAGCAGTTATTGTAGGGAGTTATCGTCAAATCTTTGATACAACATTATTCATTACCCCGTATTTGGGATATGTCATTACACTGTATGCACGATGTTTTGTTAAGCTACAATATATGTTATTCTGCAAGGTGCTTTTGCAACATACGTTGTTACTCTATATTGTCCAACAATGGCGATATGTAGGTGCGGCCAACAGTAGTCAGCGATGGGCAGTGGACAATGGTCGTGATAGTTGGTAGCTGCAAGAAAAAAAGTTATTGATGGGACTTCAATCTAGAACAAATATGGAAATTGTCTCTTCCTCCCCCTCCTCCTCCATTAAGTTTCAGGTACTAGTCTCTAGTCATGAAAAAAGTGGGGCTCTATTTATAGATTTTAGGGTGACATTTTTAGAAATGTTGCAAGCATCCAGACCACTCCATCAAATATTCCAGAGTGATTCCCTTGAGTAGATGATATTTTATGGATATTTAAGTGCCCCAATGACATTATAATTGAGTGATCATAGGCTTGTTGGATTCATTTCATCAAGATGCTCGATTTGACTATAAACTTGTTAAATTTGGAGTTCATTTTGCCTTCCAATTAAACACTCAAAGCCTTCAAAAAAATGTTTAATGGCTTGATCTACACTTGATTTGACTCGAATTTGATCAATTTTGATGTCATTTTGTTCGTCTTGTCGAACCAGTTAGTTTGCTAGTAAGTTTACTGAAATCAGAGTTTGAACTATTTTTAATATGAATTGGAACATTTTTGGCCTAAGAAATCCCTCGAGATTCTTACAAAATGTTAAAATTTGATGATGGCTCATAAGAAATGAGGTAAATATATTTTCTTGCAAGATAATAGTTGAAATGATTTTCTTATCAAGATGGTTCGATGACATCGAGAACGTTCAAATAATTTGTTCTTCTAGCTCTCCCAACGCGTACAATGAGCTTATTAAATTGTGAAAATTGAAAATATTTGAAGTAGCCTTCCTTGGTTTCTTTCTTCTTTTGTATCTCCCTTAGAAGTTTCAATTTCAGTAAGCGGGCCGGGATTGGGTTCGACCTAAAATTTGTAGAAAAATCCCAACCTAAACTTGAACCCCCTTCAAAACCTCCCCTAAAATTAACGGTTTAGATTTTTTTTACTCGTACTTGACCTGAAAAATTAAACGGGTCAACCCAAATCAAGATTTTTTTATTCATGGTGTTGGCATGTTTGTTCAATTTTTGACACTCTTGATCTCCCCTAACACTTACAATGAGCCAATGCCTGCATTTATTGATTTATATTATTTAATTTATAAATTAGCTAAAAGATTTATATCACTTGCAAAACTCATAACAACTGATAAAATTATTAGGGTAATTACACACAGATCACCCGATACATCACTATTCACAAATCAAGCATCTCTACGAAAATTCATGGTAAAACTCCAACCCATATTTTCTATTTTTATCATACTCAATGTTTTAATCGTTGCATGCTTAAATACATCAGTTTGATAATTCAAAAAAATCACGTGAATGTTTGATTTATAAATATCAGTATTTCCAGTGATATGTATATAATTATCCAATTTATTTTACAAACCAAACTCAAAAATGTCAAACTTTAATTCGGTTTGTTCTGTCTCATTTTGACTGAATCAAAATATAATTGATCTTAAATGCTAAAAGAAATACAAAATAATATTTTTTTTTAAAATTATAATTCAAAGCTAATCTTTGATTTCATTTGTTTTTCTATATACTTTTATGAATTAATGCTTTATTAATAACGAAAATTAAAAAAAAACAAGTCAAATTAACGTTCACGATAATGTCAAATAGCTCGCGTGTAATTTATGAAATTAGGTTTTTAAATCTTGAAAATTTTCAGCCCCTATTCGCATTCATTTGATGACTTGCATTCACTTTTGAGAACCAAATAATGAAGTCAATTATCTTCCAAAAAATATTAGATCGGTACTATGCATGTAGAGCTAAGTGCGTACAATAAAATCACGCCACGCGAAAAAAAAAAACGGCGCGGTAACACGGTGGAATATTCCCCGTGTTATTCATGTGTTATTGTGTGTTATTCATGTGTTATTTTGTTATTATAACACATAGAATATTCTCATAACACAATAAAACATGAATAACATACAATAACACCTGAAACACATAGTGGGAATATTCCCCATGTTACCGGTGAAATCAAGGCGAGAAAAACAAAAAATATGTCCGGTAACACGGGGGAATATTCTCCCCGTGTTATTAAAGTGTTATTGTCTGTTATTCATGTGTTATTGTGTTATTATAACATTAGGAATATTCTCAAAACACAATAACATACAATAACACGTTAATAACACGGGAGAATATTCTCCCGTGTTACCGAGCCGTTTTTTTTCTCACGTGTGGCATGATTTCATTGGCTAGACACGTAGCTCTACGTGCGTAGTACTGATGTAATAATTTTTCATTATCTTCACTATTTCTATTTCACAAATTTCTGATTTTTTTAAATTTAGTGTGGCCTGTACCAGTTAAAGTGTAAGTTTCTGAATTGTTTGATTTGTAGAAAAATTAATACTGTGTAAAATAAATACAGTGCATGAGTAATTTATTTTTTATGAAATACTTTGTGTTGTTTGATTTAGTGTAAAATAAATGAACTAACTTATTTTATGGAAGTAAAATGAAAATAATGTCTTTCGAATGCGTTTGTAGGTAGTGATAGTAGTGTTGCCTGATGGCAACGGGCAACTGCGATAGTGCCCGACTGCGAGGATTGCAGGCAGAGGTAGTGGTGTTCTGCGCTAGCAGGCAATGATGGTGGCGGCTGGTGGTTGCAGCAGTGGCGATGGCTGACATCAGTGGTAGCTAGAGGATAGTGGGGTCAACGGTGGCTATCGGTGGTTGTATGTGTTGGTGTGGCGACCAGTTAGCGATTGTGATGCCCAATAGTAATTTATATGAAGTTATGATTTTAAAGTTCACTTAAATTAGATAAATTTCAAATTCAGAGTTGACTTTCATGTGTTTTGTAATTTTAAATTTCAATTTTATTTTTTTTCAAACAATAACAACAAGCCTTTATCCCACTAAGTGGGGTCGACTACGTGAATCCTTTTCTCCATGGCGTCTTATTGAGTGTAATGCTTTCATTTAATTCTAACAAATTAAGATTATTTTTCATACAATATGACCAAGTTTTTCTATGTCTACCTCTACCTTTCTTAATATAAGTCGAATCTTGAACATTTATTTTCCTAACCGGATCATTAGTTGACCGACATTTAATGTGACCAAACCATCTAAGACAACTCTCTTTAATTTTGTATGCCACTGGAGCTACACCAACCTTGCCACGAATATATTTATTTCGCATTTTGTCTCCGAGTATAAAACCACTCATCCACCTAAGCATTCTCATCTCAACAACACTTAACTTAGCTTTATGCTTCTCTTTTAAAGGCCAACATTCAAAGCTATAGAGCATTGTAGGTCTCACCACTATCTTATAAAATTTTTCTTTTAGTTTAGCAATACTTTTCTATCACACAATAGGCCCGAAACATTCCTCTACTTCAACCAGCCAACTTGAATTCTACTAATAACATAACCATCTATATCACCACTACTTTGAACAACAGGCCCGAGATATCTAAAGTGTTCACTTCTTTTAATAATTTAATCACGTATAGTTACAACTTTGTTCGCCTCTTTTAATAATTTAATCACTCATAGTTACAACTCTGTCACTAGAGCTACTACTACTAAATTACATTCCATGTATTCAGTTTTATTTCTACTCGAATGACAACCATTAGCCTGCAATGTAGACCTCCATAATTCAAGTTCTTATAGAGTTTTTTTTCCTCAAATCTTTCCTACAAGAAGGATATCATCAGTGAAAAATGTACACTAAGGTACATCCTTCTGTAAATGTTCATTAAGAGCATCCAAAACTAAAGCAAAAAGATATGGGCTTAAAGTCGATCACTGATGTAATCTAACTTGTTGAGAAAAAAAGGTAAATAATCACAAGAATCAAGAATAGTAATCAGTAAATCAGAGATTTAATGAGGTTCACAATATTCTTACGACATCAAGAGCAATGCACCTTGAACATATGCTATCAAAATTACCTTGCACAAACTCTCCCAATTGAACAATGCTTTCACTGTGCTTCGTTCGCGAGCTCCGCTCTGCTCCAGCTTCTGCTCCTTATCTGGTATATGAGTCATACCTAATACAACTGAAATAGGAAAATATTAAGTCAATCCTCATTTTGTTTGAACACAGGTAATTGCTCTAGTATACAAATCTTTAATGACTTAAATATGTTATATCAACATTTTCTTTTCTATAACTTTCTCAAGGATATCTATTGGAATCTTATCATAAGCTCTTTCTAAATCAATAAAACTCATAATGTGCATGCTCTTTATTCTCTCTTTATTTCTCCATGAAACCTCTCAATAAATGTAATCTATAGCTTCCATGGTAAACCTGTCCGGAATAAATTTAAACTGATTACGAGAAATCTTCGCATTACGTCTTAACCTATATCCAATTACCCTCTCCCATATTTCTTTCAAAAAATCAACTAAATATTTAAAATGTGAAATTAGAGCAAAGCAACCCAAATAAATAAATAAATAAATGAGAAAAGAAAGTCATTAGCTATTCTAAAAATTCCAGCTTTCAGCAACCGGATATACATCCATCTAATCTCGACCAGCCGTCCTCCCTTGCTGGACCGCCCGCCGGATCGGATGAACGGCAAGCTGACCGCCAGCATAACCGTCACCGTTACAGTTGCATCACGGTCACCATCGCCGACCACCCCACGTGTCCTCAAACACCCACATTCAAGCAAGTCACGCAACCGCGCTTCCAATTGCCATTCCATCATCCCAATTTATCCCTAGACAAATTNGGCCGTCCTCCCTTGCTGGACCGTCCGCCGGATCCGATGAACGGCAAGGTGACCGCCAGCATAACCGTCACCGTTACAGTTGCATCACCGTCACCATCGCCGACCACCCCACGTGTCCTCAAACACTCACATTCAAGCAAGTCACGCAACCGCGCTTCCAATTGCCATTCCATCATCCCAATTTATCCCTAGACAAATTCACTAATACCATCCTTATCCTCAAGCCCACCTCTCGTCTCCATAAAGCCTCCCACCCTCCTCCTCCTTCTTCCTTGCCGTTTCAACTGCTGGAGCAGGATTAGCCAGCTCTAGCCATGTATAATCCTGCTACACAGCTTCCGCCGGGCTTCCGGTTTCACCCCACAGACGAGGAGCTCATCGTCCACTACCTGAGAAAACGGACGGCGCCGGTCTCCATCATCGCTGCAATCGATATCTACAAGTTCGATCCTTGGGATCTTCCCGGTAATTTTATCTCATTCCTTCAAAGTAAATCATTGTTCATTCGTTTTATGATCGCAAAGTGTTTGATGAAATGTCTGTAACAAACAGAGAAGGCGGTGTTCGGCGANATGGGACCTTCCCGGTAATTTTATCTCATTCCTTCAAAGTAAATCATGGTTCATTCGTTTTATGATCGCAAAGTGTTTGATGAAATGTCTGTAACAAACAGAGAAGGCGGTGTTCGGCGACCGAGAGTGGTATTTCTTCAGCCCTAGGGAGCGGAAATACCCTAACGGTGTTCGGCCAAATCGGGCGGCGGTGTCTGGGTACTGGAAGGCGACCGGGACAGACAAATTCATAAGGTCTGGCGGGGATAACGTCGGGGTGAAGAAGGCGTTGGTGTTCTATAAGGGGAAGCCGCCTAAGGGGCTTAAGACTGATTGGATTATGCATGAGTATAGAGTGGCTGAATCGCTGAACACTACTNCCATATTCAAGCAAGTCACGCAACCGCGCTTCCAATCGCCATTCCATCATCCCAATCTACCCCTAGACAAATTCACTAATACCATCCTTATCCTCAAGCCCACCTCTCGTCTCCATAAAGCCTCCCACCCTCCTCCTCTTTCTTCCTTGCCGTTCCAACTGCTGGAGCAGGATTAGCCAGCTCTAGCCATGTATAATCCAGCTACACAGCTTCCGCCGGGCTTCCGGTTTCACCCCACAGACGAGGAGCTCATCGTCCACTACCTGAGAAACCGGACGGCGCCGGTCTCCATCATCGCTGCAATCGATATCTACAAGTTCGATCCATGGGATCTTCCCGGTAATTTTATCTCATTCCTTCGAAGTAAATCATGGTTCATTTGTTTTATGATCGCAAAGTGTTTGATGTAATGTTTGAACCAAACAGAGAAGGCAGTGTTCGGCGACCGAGAGTGGTATTTCTTCAGCCCTAGGGAGCGGAAATACCCTAACGGTGTTCGACCGAATCGGGCGGCGGTGTCTGGGTACTGGAAGGCGACCGGGACGGACAAATTCATAAGGTCTGGCGGGGATAACGTCGGGGTGAAGAAAGCGTTGGTGTTCTATAAGGGTAAGCCGCCTAAGGGGCTTAAGACTGATTGGATTATGCATGAGTATAGAGTGGCTGAATCGCTGAACACTACTAACAGCTACAGACCTTTAAGCGTGAGGCTTAAAGATGATTCCATGAGGGTAAGAACCCTAGTCTCCTTTTTTAGGCTTATTTATAAATCATAATTTATATGTTAAGGAATATAAATATTTAGTAACTATGTCTTGTTATTATGAACATGCTTGATGAATTACACCTATCATAATAGGTTTATGATGGAAGAATGTTATTGACTATTTATTTAGGACTGGTGTCATCATCTAATTTCTTCAAAATAGAAGTGCAATATGTTGTTTTAGAGGGAATCTTAATATAAGCTCATTGTTTTAATACATCGCACTAGACTGAAAATAGTGCAAGAATAGTTGATTGTGAATTTTATTTTTATAATTAGGAGACCGAAATTCAAATGATATTTTAATCATTAATTGTTAATTTAATTAATAGACATTACAACTAATCAAATATTATGTAATTCATGCTTTGAACTAAGTTTTAATCTTTTCATAGCATGGAATAGTTGGCCTTCGATTAGGGTTGAAGTCAACAATCTTAAATGTTTTTGTACAATTATGTTTAATTCCATTTTTTTTTATTCATTTATACAATAAAGTTGTGTACTTAGGTTTAAGAAAAATCATGTAAGAACTTTTTTGGTTGCTTGGTTTATATGAGAGAGATATTAAGTCAAATCCAAATGGGTTGATTTAACTTAAATTGAAGATTTTAATTTTGACATAATTCTACTCTGGCCAACTGTAATCGGTTTCAAGTTGCTTTCAATCTAATCAAGTATATAACAATATGTTCATAAATATAATTTTAAACATTAATTAAAATGCATTATCTATAAAAAATATCCAAATTTTATTTATAAAATTCCATTATCAAGCATGATCATATATATATATATATATATATATATATATATANCAACCTTCATTGCTTAATAGCTAGGTAGAAGATATATTTTAAAAAATAACAAATTTTATTTGTAAAAAAATAAAATAATCACTTCTACAAGTTTAACCATGTTTTTTTTTTTGAAGTTATAATCAATCTCTATTTCTAATTCCTTTAAATCAAAAAATAAAATAAAATCTAAAATATATTTCATATTTTATATGTCTATCTGATATTTCTGATGCTCTTCTTCTTCCATAACATCAGCTGGACGATTGGGTTCTTTGTCGCATATACAAGAAGAGCAAGCACCTTTCACCTCCATTGATTGATCGAGAGCATGAAGACTCTTCAACAGATGATGCCAGCTTTCCCATGCAAAACCTTCCTCTGCAACAACCGCTACAAGATTTTCCAAAAACTTCATCCGTATCAGAAGCTTTGGAAGATTTCTCGCAGCTCTTTCATGGCGTCTATAACCTACATGATCTGCAGAGATTTGATAAGAATCCACTTATTGGCCACCCAATTTCAAGTCTGCAACAAACAAAACATGATAGCAATGATTCCAACGGCTACTTCCTCCCACAGCTCTCGCAAAAAGAACCATCTGATTCTATTAACCTAAAGAACCAGAAGCATGATGAGATGGACAGTAAAGAAGAGATTAATGGAACCTTGCAGAACTTCTACGGTCAGTTTGATAGCTCTCATTACAGCTTTCCAAACCAGCAATCCTTGCGCCTGCCGCAGCCTATAAACTCTCATTTAGGGTTGCAGTGATCTCGAACAGAAGATATACTGTAGTATTTAAGCAAATTAGAAACAATACATTGAAGAGATGGACATTTGTGTAAGAGCCAATAATACGTATCGAATAGATTTTTTTTTTTTTGTGTGGGTGGTTTAGATAGATCGGCCATATGTAGCTGCATGACTCAAACTAAGCAATAAATTAATCAGATAATTTGAGTTTATTCATTATATTGCATGGATCTGTGAAAGCAATCCAACGTAGCATAAACAGTATTTTTCTGAACTTGAAAAAATATCAAGTGTGGATGTGATTTACGTGCTGATGAAATTAAAGAAATACTATGAGTGTTGCGTGTAGCTGTGGATGACAGTTCAGATGTGGCTAGAAAAAAAATATGATATTGCATGTTTTCTTGGGCGTATTTGGGCTTTCCTCCTTATATCCGTACAACGCACGTAATATTTATGCGTAGATAAGTGTATTTGGGCTACGGTCTTAATCTTCATGTACTTATGATGAGTTTGAGATGGCTTATACTTGTCCAGATAAGAGATTTACGTGGAAACACAGACTGCGAGTTTCGACTCACATTTATTGTAAAAAATCAACTGTGTTTTCGAATAAGCTGCTCAAACGCAGTTTACAAACGATAAGACGAGCAGCAAGACCTTAATAGTCTCTCCCTGCATAGAGGGGTGTGAATGGAATCCTCATGAAAGAGAAACTTAACCGCTTTAGTGCTTATTGTAATCCAATGAGGATGGATGTGCTTTTTAGGTTAAAAGCTTTGGAAGAAGGATGGAAGAATACTCCAAACCTGGATATTGACTCCTTGATTTATGTGGAATATTCTCCTGAGTAAAGTCTCAATAATGCATGCAAGTGTCACTTTCATTTCTTTTTATTAGCAATATAAGCAAAAGCTAGCGGGAAAGTTTTTTTTTATCTATTAATTAATTAAATAATTTCATGGGTGTGAAAAGTCAAGTTCACTGTGCATATGGATGCATGCATGAAACAAAGATGAACCTTTCAGTTATTAATGATATATAAAATTATGGCCTTTATGAAGAGTCAAAAACTTACGATTAGCAATAATAAATTCATTTTTGATGAGGACATGTTTTAANGAGTGTTGCGTGTAGCTGTGGATGACGGAAAATATTTGCGTACATAAGATGTACGTAGCTCTGGGTACATCAGGGGTTATTCAGGGAGTACAATGGGGTTATATCTGAGTTATACCCCCTTGTAACTTCCGGTATAACCCGGATATAACTCCCCTGTACCCCCAGAATAACCTCTGATGTACGCAGCGCTGCGTACATCTTATGTACGCAAATATTTCTCGTGGATGACAGTTCAGATGCGGCTAGAAAAAAAAAATTAATATTACATGTGTTCTTGGGCGTATTTGGGCTGTCCTCCCAATATCTGTACAAATATGTAATATTTATGTGTAGATAAGTGTATTTGGGCTACCGTCTTAATCTTCACGTACTTATGGTGAGTTTGAGCTAGCTTATACTTGTCCAGATATGAGACTTATGTGGAAACACAGACAGCGAGGTTCGACTCACATTTAGTATAAAAAAATCAACTGTATTTTTGGATAAGCTGCTCAAACGCAGTTTCCAAACGATAAGACGAGCAACAAATAAATTGCCTCAAATGGGGGAAAAATTTGCGTACGTCAAGGGTACGCATCTCTGCGTACATAATAGTGTACACGAGAGTTACATGGGAGTTACGTGGAAGTTACAAGCGTGTACACGAGAGTTACATAGGAGTTACAAGCATGTATAATTGTTACAGCGGGTTACACGGGATTTACACAGGAGGTTACACGGGAGTTACACGAGAGGTACAACTGGTTATAACCCCCTTGTAATCTCCGTATAACTCTCATGTACCCTATTATATACACAGAGATGCGTACCCCCTGACGTACGCAAATTTTTTCCCTCAAATGGAGCCTTAATAGTCTCTCCCTGCATAGAGGGGTGTGAATGGAATCCTCATGAAAGAGAAACTTAACCGCTTTAGTGCTTATTGTAATCCAATGAGGATGGATGTGCTTTTTAGGTTAAAAGCTTTGGAAGAAGGATGGAAGAATACTCCAAACCTGGATATTGACTCCTTGATTTATGTGGAATATTCTCCCGAGTAAAGTCTCAATAATGCATGCAAGTGTCACTTTCACTTCTTTTTATTAGCATATAAGCAAAAGCTAGCGGGAAAGTTTTTTTATCTATTAATTAATTAAATAATTTCATGGGTGTGAAAAGTCAAGATCACTGTGCATGAATGCATGCATGAAACAAAGATGAACCTTTCAGTTATTAATGATATATAAAATTAGATGGCCTTTATGAAGAGTCAAAAACTTACGATTAGCAATAATAAATTCATTTTTGATGAGGACATGTTTTAATGAATATCTAAAATTAAAAATATCGAAATATTATTTGCAAATTGGATAATAATATTGTTAATATAATACGTGATATATATATTGATAAGACATCAAAAAAATTTCATCATCCGCACGAGTTTCGGTGCAATTTTTTTAGTAGGAAATATTCAAACTTCGATTAAAAGTCATCCGGAGCTCCAATTTCAGCAAACTTATAGTCAAGCTGATCGGCTCGATGAGAATGACCTAATGATATAAAAGTCAGTTCAATCCGAGTCAAATCAAGCCCAGATCAAATCATTAAACCACTATTAGAGGATTTTCGAAGGTATTTAAAAGCTCAAACGGATGTCGAATCTAGCAAGTTTATTGTCGAATCGAGCGTCTCGACAAGACGAATCTAACGAGCTCGAGATTGCTCAATTCTGACATCGTTAAGATACTCAAATGTCCATCAAATGTCATCTGATCAAAGGAAACTCTCCGGACCGTCCGGTCAAAATGATTCATATTCCTGCATTAATTGCACTTAAAACACTATAAATAGAGTCTCACCTCTCACATGAAAGGTTGGAGGCTTAAGAGAAAACTTGAGGCTTTAAGAATGAGTTCAAGTTCAAGATCATCTTCGCCATCGTCGATCGTCGTCGACCACCATTGACCGTCGACAACAACGGCTGACCTCTGTCGACCACCGCCAACCACTGTTGATCGTCGTCAATCACCGCTGACATCCGTCTATCACCGTCGACCATCATCGACTGTCGTCAGCCACCACTGACCTCCATCGACCACTGTCGACCGTCATCGATTATCGTCAACTACCGTGGATCACCGCCGACCTCCATCAACCACCGCTGACTGGACATTGTCAGTCGACGTTATAACTTGGAAAACTAGTAACATTTTCCCGCCCGTGGGATAAGGGACATCTGTAATCATCAACTTATAGTATATTTTTACAATTAGGTCAGGCCCCATGGTTTTTCCCTTTACGGGTTTTTCACGTAAAAATTTATGGTGTTATCACAGCTTGATTCATTTTCATATGAGTGTGTGTTGAATCCTCGCACAACGCTAAGACTATAATTCATTATTTTACGTCGCGAATTTTATAGCACGCATTATATATATATATATATA
>JXCR01094747.1:102908-120930 GCA_002079205.1 Phalaenopsis hybrid cultivar
GAGCACGAACATTCAAACTTTGATTACGAGTCATCCGGAATTCCGATTTCAGTAAAATTATAGTCAAATTGATCGGCTCGATGAAACGGATCTAATGATATAAAAATTAGTCCAATCCGAGTCAAATCAGGCTCGAATCAAGTCATTAAACCACTACTACGAGATTTTCGGAGGCATTTGAAAGGTCAAACAAATGTCGAATCCAGCGAGTTTATAGTCGAATCGAGCATGTCAAAAAGACGAATCCAACGAGCTCAAGATTGCTCAATTCCGACATTGTT
Organism: Phalaenopsis hybrid cultivar; assembly: GCA_002079205.1. Lineage (NCBI taxonomy): Eukaryota > Viridiplantae > Streptophyta > Magnoliopsida > Asparagales > Orchidaceae > Phalaenopsis > Phalaenopsis hybrid cultivar. The sequence goes on from JXCR01094747.1 coordinate 103,190, forward strand.
AAGGCACTCAAATGTTCATCAAACGTCATCTGATCAAGGGAAGCTCTCTGGATCGTCCGATCAAAATGGTTCATATTCCTGCATTAATNCGAATTATAGCAAAAGATGATCAGTTGTGGATAGATATGCACAAGATGCTATTTGTAGACAGAATTTCACTAAAGAAATTAGTCAATGCATGCCCACTTTAAAGAAGATCACCAAATGCATTTGAATTTATCACATCTGCCACCATAAGGACTGTGTACCATACTACTAAGTTAGAATTCTTTAGTATGAATAAATTCCATATTATATAATTAAAAAATTAAAATAAAATATGTGCCTAGAAAATATTTTCTTGTCATAAAATGCCATTTGCGAGTCAATTCAAATTATTTTTAAATTCAAATCAATTAAACAACAAATATTAGTAATTGATTTTTGAATTTTGGTTCAAAGATTCTGATTTTTCAATATTTATTTTAGAAAATTATTCTAAATGGCCATAAATTTTTTTAAACTTTAAATTTAGGGTCTGGGGAAGCCGCAACTTGTTAATAAGTTGCTGAAAAACAATTTGTTATTCAAAAAATTGTGGTGACTATTCTAATTTTCTTTTTTTTTTGGAAAATCAGACATCTGCTAGAAAGCTGTCATCACATCTAGCCAAGAAAAGTGTAAAAACGCTGATTTCAGAGGTTTGAAAACACAATTTTTTGAGAAAGCTGTCAAAACGCAGTTTACCCAAACGATCCTAAGTGTGTTTTCCGCACGAAATAAGCTGCACCAAGTGGGGCCTTAATTTTAAAATGATTTTAATATAAGATATGTTTGATAATAAAAAGTTGAACATAAATAAATTTTGATCAAACAATCATGTCGCTCTTTTTATCTATTGTTGTAGTTAAAAAAAAAATCATATTAGGATATTCAAGTCTAACTTATATAATTAGGATGATATGATAAAATTTTTAAACGTATAAAACAAATGCTCAAAATTAGAAAATATGTAAATAAAAAATAACATTATGAAATAATTATTTTGACAAAATAATTTATTGGACTCTAATTTAAAAATTTATCATATTTAATTTAATATTTGATACACTAATTGTGTTAAAAAAAAAAACTAGTTTGCTCAACAATTTGGTGATGGCTAACTCATCTAGAACTCATTAATAATCATTTAATTAACTAAATTAGCAAATTTGAATAAGTTTATACAAACAAAATTGATAAATACATAAACTCGAACAATTCAGTATTTGATTTATATATATGATAATAAAAAATATAATTTAAAGCAACTGAAGAATCTTTTTCAGAATTTGATTAAAAGCTCAATTGACAGTATCTCATTTAAGACTCAATTTTACATTTATTAATCTATATTTAATTGAGAGTATTGTTTTTTTTTTTCTTATATAGGGGCATTTACATAAATACCACATGATTCGTGTGTATTTACATATATAGCACCTCAACTTTACTTCTTTACATTCATACCACTCAAATGTTTCACAATACAAAAAAAATTATCATCATTTTTTGTTTTAAAAATTGCAATACACCTTTGCATGCATAGTGATACGCCACCAACAAATTATCATAACCCAACACGAATCTCGATGCAATATTTTGAGCACGAACATTCAAANTATACAAATTTGATAAATACATAAACTCGAACAATTTAGTATTTGATTTATATATGATAATAAAAAATATAATTTAAAGCAACTGAAGAATCTTGTACAGAATTTGATTAAAAGCTCATTGACAGTATCTCATTTAAGACACATTTTTACATGTAATTAATCTATATTTAATTGGGAGTATTGTTTTTTTATTATTATATAGGGGCATTTACATAAATACCACATGATTCGTATGTATTTACATATATAGCACCTCAACTTTACTTCTTTACAGGTTCAGTTTTTTTTTCTTCAAAAAAGGTAATATACGCGATTAGAGCTCGTGACCTCACAATGAGAAATAATACTCTAAGCTAATGTGTCACAAGTAAGTGCAAGCATTCAAATTTCGATTAAAGTATATAGAATTCTAATTTCGGCAATTATAGAATCAAACTGATCAACTTAATGACTCGAACACAATAATACCACAATGATACCAAAATTAGTCCAATCCGAGTCAAATCAAGCCCCTATCAAGCCGTGCGTGGAAGAAGATAAACTTTATGTGCCTCGATGGAATACCTGTTCTGATACCATGAAAAGAGATGAAACACAGGTACGGGCAAGAGGATTATTAATTCATCAAGTAGATGACTTCACTATATATATATAATACACACACAATATCACATGAATATTACAATTCTACTACCAAGCTAATAGCCGAATAGAGGGGAGCTTAGTTAGGATAAGTTGAGGTTAGAAGGAAATGACTTATGAAACATTTTGAGGCATCTCTTGGTCACTGTTTCTTTTAACCCCTTCCCAACCAATCGAGTTAGAACTTATGTTATCTACATTATATTTTTTGGAATTTTTTTAGGTCAATAATTCAATGTATTAAATATTGTTGATCATTGTAGAAGCGTCATTAGGAACTTTTTATCATTCAGCAAGAATCTCGATGCATTTTTTGAATAATGAACACTCTAAATTCAAATTTAAGAACATTCAGGATCTCAATTTCAACACGTTTATAGTCGAACCCACCATGTTGATGAGACAGACCCTAAACAATATCAAAGATGGATAAATTCGATTTCAATCAAGCCCAAATCAAGTCATTATAACATGTTTAGAGGTTTTGTATCGTCAATTAAATGGTTAAATAAACTCTAAATTTTGAGATATTTATTTCAAATTAATCTTCTCAACAAGAGACATCCAATAAGCCTAAGATTACTTGATTCTGATATCATTAAGCAACTCAAATGATTAAGAAAATTTGATGATCAAAAGGGATCAATATGAACAGTTCAATCATGCGGTTGAAGAAATTATTTGTCAAATGATCAAAATGTCATTCCCCTAGTTGCTATGTATAACACCTGTATTGACGATCTATTAATGCCTTTCAACTTTCACAGTCACCAACCACCATCATCATCTATCGGCGCATATTGTAAATCACTAGTGAACACTGCTCACAACTGTAGTAATCATAATACATAATTATTCCCAACACATGTGTTTTTTTTACGCTTTATATCTTCAAAATGTTATCTCTGGAGTAAAATAGTAACCCCCTTCTCTCAGTTGTGAGAGAAAGAGTGTACCCTTGTACGTATACACTTATAGTGAATTATATTAATTGGGCAATGCCCTGTGGTTTTTCCCCCCTCAACATTTTTCCACGAAAAAATTCATTGTATTTTTTTATCCCTGTGCGTGCTAGATCTTTGTGCAATGCTAAGACGTTAAACTGTAAATTTTCTGTTACACAACAATTATGATATGATATTTTTAATAAAATTTATACAAGCTGTCTCAATAGACGAATATTTAGACAAGAATTCTCTCAACTTTCTCAAGCGAGCACATTGACACACATTAAACATATGATTTATCAAAATTACTCATCATATAATCGGGTTAAATGATATTCAAATGAAAATTCACACTCAACTGAAGTTTCACCCATAATCTAAGCTTAATATTTATTTAGCAAAATTTTTTAAAATTTATCTTCTAATTATTGCCAATGGCTAAAGATATTGCTCATTTATTACTAATCTACTTAAAATCCACCATCCTTCTGAAAGAATTCATAGAATCATTTGAGAATCTCTTAGTATTTATTTGATCATAGATAGTTGGAAATAAAAAATAAATATAATTTAGCTTTTTGTCTGGCCTTCTTTCATCTCCAAAATTCAATCCAACCAAAACAAATGACAAGACAATTATGAGCTTCAAGATAGCATAAAAAATATGATCAGATAATGTGTTCAGACTTCTGCGTGGCACTGTTAGAATCATTCAAACTACAACTCCTTTGACCAAACTAATAAAAAAAAATGAAACCAATTTAAGAAAAACATCTCTGCTTTTGAAATCTTCCATAACACCAGGGATTAATTTTTGAACTTTTATTTGCTTTTATCTTTAGTTGATGAATGATAAAAGTATAATTTTTAATAAAAAAAATAAAANGATTGATGTTTGAACTTTTATTTGCTTTTATCTTTAGTTGATGAATGATAAAAGTATAATTTTTAATAAAAAAAATAAAAAATATGTGAAAAAAACTTAAATAAGTATAATTTTTAATAAAAAAATAATAAAATAATAAAATTAATACCACCAATCATGAGAAGTTATCATTATTTTATGAGAAAATATTATATTGAGTGTTAATGTTTCGATGGCGAGTCTAGCGGAATAAGCTCAAAATCAGCTTAAAAAAATTCGTTCTAAAATTTTAACTCTAACTACACTTGCTTGTTTGAATATTACATGAACTCCTAACATAGTTTGCATTCGAAGTTTAATGGTAGGGTGCTACGTGTCAAGTGGACTCCATCATAATACACTGGTATCGTCCCGTGTTAAAAATGATGGAACCCACTTGACACATGACGCCTTACCATTAGACTCTAAATGCATCAAAACTTCTTCTAATGTAATATTTTTTCCTCCAACTATCCTCAAACTAAGCTAAGAATAAGAATTGAATCCATTTTAGAACAATTCATAAACGGCCCAATTCATAATTTTAACATTAGTGGGCCATTAAGAAACCGATTTCGGAGCGCTACACATGGAAAGCACCAAACAATTTTTGCACGTGTCGTCAAATTCACGAGGCACCTACAAAACCAACTAACGGCGTCATATTCACTGTACAGCTCCATTCCTCTCCGACAGTCCGACTACATTACTCAACAGCCAAAATGGAATTCCCCTTCGGCCACGGCCACAGCCACGGCCACCACCACCACCATCACGGCGATGATGACGAGGACGATAGCCGTCGACACCAGCACGCCGGCGTCTATCCCCCTCCTGGGGTCCAGCACGTCTCCCATGATCGAGGCTACGACCCCCCTCCTCCTTTCTCCGGCAGCTCAACTCACCATGATCGAAGCTACGCCCCGCCGCCTGGCGTACAACACGTTTACCCCCCACCTGGAGTCCAACACACGTCTCACGATCGAGGCTACAATCCCCCTCCGCCGTTCGCCGGCGATTCAGCTCACCACGTGTCGCATGAACCAGGGCTAGGATACGCCCCGCCTCCTTCTTCAATTGGGGCCGACGTTGCGCCTCCGTACTCTCGTTCGTTCGCGGGAGCTCCAGTCCAGCGTGTTGCTCACGAGACTCCGTATGGCTATCACCCAGGATACGCTGAACAGGTAAGTCATGAAAGTTGGGATGGTGGAGCATTGAATCAGTTGCCGACGGTGAGGATATATACCAAGGCGGAGGAGAACTACTCGCTTTCGATAAGGGACGGGAAAGTCATTCTCGAGTTGAAGAATCCCAGTGATAAACGCCAGGTAGGGGGTTTAGTTTTTTTTTTTTTAGGGCTTTCGTTCTCTGCCCTAATTTTTGTGGGGCTTTTATGCTATTTGGCTGCAAAGTGTGGATTTTTGGAGTTTTTGACATTGGGATCGTCTCGACGTTCATCAGTTTTGTTGTGATCTNAGGGGGTTTAAATTTTTTATTTTTAGGGCTTTCGTTCTCTGCCTTAATTTTTGTGGGGCTTCTATGCTATTTTTGCTGCAAAGTGTGGATTTTTGGAGTTTTTGACATTGGGATCGTCTCGACGTTCATCAGTTTTGTTGTGATCTNCTATGCTATTTGGCTGCAAAGTGTGGATTTTGGAGTTTTTGACATTGGGATCTTCTCGACGTTCATCAGTTTTGTTGTGATCTGGTCGATCTACCACATAATTTGCTTTTTTTTTGGAGTTCTTAGGGAGCATTTTTTCTTTTAATTAGTTTCTTTTGATTGAATTGCTTTTGTAATTTATTTTAGATTGTTATCTGGTTATCTGATAAACTTACTATACTTTTGTTTAATGAATGATGAGTTTTGTTTTCCTTTTTAAAAATGCAGCACTGGATTAAGGACCTCAAATACAGCACGAAGATAAAGGATAAAGAGGGTTTCCCCGCATTTGCTCTTGTGAATAAAGCTACTGGTGAAGCTGTGAAGCACTCCTTGGGAGAAACTAAACCAGTAAGCCAATCTGTTGGATGATGGATACATTTGTTCTGATTTTATGCACTCTGTTCGGCTGTTCCATTTTCTTAATAATTTCCAACTTTTCATCTTTGATTTCCTTTAATTTTGATGCTGGGTTGGTCTAACATATACAAAAAACTATCGAATCCAGCAAAAATACTAACTTTATATTATTGTAGGGGGGAACTACTAAATACTTTCCAATTTCATGGAATATACTGTTGCATTTATGACTTTTATTGTAATTAGAGGTAATTCTTTTGGCTTTATTTACTTGTATGCACTAGCCCTCGTCTATAAAAGAGGCTTAGGGCTTGTGAGAGATATATGGCTTGAATTGAATTTGTGACTACTAGCATTTTTCTTTCTTCCATTTGGTGCTAGTGAAATCTCCCTCATCGTGGACGTAGGCGAATCAATTTAACATTGAATAACGTAAATCTCTTGTGTTTGATTGTTTTTTGAATTGCTTTCTTTTCACATTGTTTTTGCATAACAATTAATATCAGAGCTTTGAAATCGTGATCTAAGCGTGCTTCGACTTCAACAATAAGTGTTGCTAGAGTTTTTTGCAAGTCATGGTCCGACGTGCTTTGTTGGTATATTCAGATGTTCAGTGGCTCCGACGGCGGTCCAACGGTTTTGGAGATAGGCGCACAGTTCGATGGAAGGTATGTGCAGACGGATGCGTTTCATGTGAAGAAGGGAAGCTTGACGTAACACAAATTAAGGAAACTTATTTTAGAAAGCTTTTGACAAAGAAGAGATATCTAAGTAGGAGAACCGGTAATTTCAATTCTCAATAGAGAAAGCAAAAATAAAGCTTTGGAAAGGGAAAATTTGATTATGGAAATATAGGAAAAAAAGTAATTTTTTGAAGAGCGAATATTTTTAAAATTTGGTTCTGAATTTTGGGAAAGAAAAAAAGAAAGGTAAAAAAGGAATTTTAGGAAAGAGAATAAAAAGGAATTTTTTATTTTTGAAATTTTTTTTTAAGGTGATTACTTGTATTTTTTTCTTTTTGTCAAGTATTTTTTCTATTCTTCTCTTCTTTTTAAATATTTTACTAGAGGGTTTTTTTTTTGAAAAAGATTCCAATAGTGGTGGTCATGAATGATAACACGATGTTAGGTTCTTCAACGTCTATTATGACAGTGGAAAAATCGATTAATTAAGTGGTTACAGATCCCGTCAAAATTAATCTGATAAATTTTGAAAATAAATGGAACTTTGGCATATGACGATGTGAGGTGATGAATGCACTATATTCCATGAATCTGCAGGTAATTTTGGATAACGAGGAATATCCTGAAGAGATGTTAGAGTGCTTGTGGCTTGATAGGAAATTGCTTGACCCAAGAGATCAAATATGAAGTGATGATGGAGATTTCTGTACAAAAATCATGGAGGATGTTATAGAACAAATATTTCACGAAGAATGTGGAGAATAATTTTCATATAAAGTGTTGATTTTATAAATTTCAGATGAGACGGGATTACTATTGATGAGCACTTAAATGACTTCACAAAATTGTTAGCTGGTTTGTTAAATTGGGAAGAGGAGGTTGGAGATGAAGATAAAACTCTCATTTTGTTGAATTTGTTTTTAGATGAGTACAAAAACTTCACTATAACACTCATTCATGTGAAGGTCTTGAATTATGATGAAGTGACTATAACGCTGTTAGTTCATGAGTTCCATGGAAGGGACCAAGACTCCGTAAAGGTGAGAGTCAGCTGAGGCACTTAGATTACAACGTGGCAAATCCGAGAAGAAGAAGAATTAAGCAAAAAAGGTGGCAACAACGATACTTTTCAAAAGCGGGGTAAGTCTCGTGGGCAATTTTGGGAAAAATCAATATGTTTTTTTGTTTAAAGACTAATCATTGGAAGAAAAATTGTTTGAAACTGGAGAAGGGAAATGAAGTTTTGTCTGGGGTGAAAGCCAATATCAGTGTGAAATGATGTGAAGAGACTGATTCATATGTATCGTTATGTGTAGTTTCTCACAGTTTATTTACAAATGATTCGTATTAGATTTTGGATACAGGTGTTACTACATATTTTTCACATCGAGGGTGGTTCTGTACGTGTAAGGAGTTGTATAGTAGTGCAGTAACTATAAACAATGATGAAACTTGTCGTATTATTGGTATAAGGAGTCTTTATCAGGATGTTTTATGATACTATTAGTACAGTGATTATGGGCAACGATCATGCTTGTCGTAATATTGGTGTAGGGAGTATCTTTATCAGTGAGTTTTTTGTTTAGAGATTGATCATTGGAATAAATATTATTCGAATCTGAAGGAGAATAGAAAAGAAGTTGCATATAGGGCAAAAGCCAATATCAACATTGAAAGACGTTAAGAGACGAATTTAGATGTATCGTTATCTGCAGTTTCTCATAATTTTGTTTAAAGATGATTTATACTGGATTTTAGATACAGGTGTTAACTCTCATATTTGTCCCCATCGATAGTGTTTCTGTGCGTATAAAGAGTTGAATAGTGGTGTAGTGACTTTGGGCAATGATCAAACTTGTCGTATTATTGGTGTAGGGAGTATCTCTATCAGGATGCTTAATGATATTTTGAGGGAATTGACCGATGTTAAACATGTTCCAGATATTATGAAGAATTTGCTATCAAGTGGGGCTTTAGAGTTCAAGCGCTACAAGGTAGTTATTGAGACAGGGGTTCTGAGGATGTCATGGATCAATTGTTTTATGAAGGAAGTTCATAATCACATTCTTTACTATCTTAAGTGTAGTAGGGTGACTGGAATAGTTGTTGTTGTTGATAATTCTTCTGACGTCAGTATGTTGTGGCATATGCGGCTAACTCATGCTGGAGAAACTTCACTTTAGGCTTTGGTGAAGAAATGATTGATCAAAAGAGCAAGCACCTGCAAACATGATTTTTGTGAACATTGTGTATTTGACAAGAAAACACGAATATCTTTGAGACTGACATTCACAGTATAAAATATATTTTAGAGTATATTCACATAGATGTTTGGGGTTCGACAAAGACAACATCATTCAATGGGTGAAGCTATTTTGTCTCTTTTATTGATGATTACTTCTGGTGTGTTTGGGTGTACACCATGAAGTGCAAAAATGAAGTGTTGAAGATTTTTATAACTTAGAAAAAGTATATTGAGACTCGGATTGGTAAGAAGATTCGGTGTATCAGATCAGCAATGACGTGAGCACTTCAGATGTTTTTGCAATAGTGTTGGGGACTTGGGATAAAGCAACACTTCACTGTTTAGAGACACCAGAGCATAATCTGGTTTTTGGTGGAGAAAATTCAGTATATTTTATCCATTGCTGGGTTGGATAGAGTCTATTGGGTCGAGACCATAGAATATGTTTGTCATTTGGTGAACTGTCCACGTTTTGAAGCTATTGGGAAGAAAACCCTAAAGGAGATATGGTCAGTGCATTCTACTAAAGATTATGAGCACATGAGAGTGTTTGGGTGTCCAGCTTTCTACCACGTGCATAATGATAAACTTGAATCACAAGCAAAGAAGACGATTTTCATTGGCTTCAGGCATGGAGTCAAAGGCTTGAAGCTGTATAATCAGTCAGAAAGGAAGATTGTCATTAACAGAGATGTTACATTCCACGAGACAAGTTTTTTGAAAAATTGAGACTCAAAACAGATGGAGTTTTTTACTAGGATCACAAATATACGACATGAGTTGGAGTTTGTTGTAACTCCTTTTGTTCCGCAGAGTTCGTCTACTCTGACTTAGACATCTGATTCAGTTGCAGTTCAGGTGGTCTATGCTGATAGTGCTAAGGAGATTGAAGAAGATGGGATTCCTGCTTAGGAATCTATTGCTAGGAGTAAGGTCAGACACCGGAATGTCTTAAGATAAGCTTTGTTGTGAGATCACATTGCATTTACACTTTCAACTACAGAGGCCGAAATTCTTTGTCACTACAAAGAAATGGTGGAGAGCCCATGATATGATTTATAGATCAACAATGAACGAAGAGATGGAGTCTCTTCGGAAGAATAATACTTGGAAGTTGGTGAAACTTCCTCCTAAAATGAATAATATCAAGTGCAAATGGATGTATGGTAAAGAAGGGAGGATCTCGTGGAGCTGATGTGCGATGCAAGGTAAGATTAGTGGCGAAAGATTTTCCGCAACGAGAAGTGATTGATTATGATGAGGTGTTCTCCTCAGTGGTCAAGAATCTCTCAATCATTTTTAACTTAGCACTTGTTGCACAATACGGTCTTGAAACAGCTTCATGTGAAGATTGCATTTCAACATGGGAAATTACAAGAGATTTACATGATACAACTGCCTGGATATGAAACATCAAAAGACGATCCTTATTGGGCAGCTTATAAGCGCGAACGCTGCCTCATCGTTTGGAAAACACGTTTCGACAACTTATCCGAAAATGTGGTTGGGTTTTTACACTAAACGCAAGTCGCGGGTCGAACCTTGCGGGTCGCGTTTCAGGATAAACTGCTTATCTGGATAAATACAAGCTTTTGCAAACACACTCTTGGTTTGGAAACTAAACAAGTTTTTATATGAGTTAAAGCAGTCATCATAATAGTGGTATAAAAATTTTGACCAGTTCATGTCTACACGAGGAGTCAATATGATCGTGATGCATTTTTTAAGAAATTGGCAAATGATGAGTTCATTTACTTGCTTCTATATGTTGATGATAAGTTGATTGCATCTTGCTATTCATATTGAAGTTGATAAGATGAAAATTAACTATCCTAACATTTTGAAATAAAGGAGGTGAGTGATGCTCGCAGAATTCTTGGCATGGAGATTTTCAGGGAAAAACTGCTGAAAAGATTTGGCTTTCCCAAGGAACTTATGTTTGGTAGATGCTGAAAAAATTGAGGTTGTTGACTCTAATAAGACGAAGAGTTTACCTATTATATCTCAATTTCAGTTGAGTTCAGATCAATGTCCTAAAGATGATCAGGAAATGAAATATATGTGAACTGATGACTTCCTTATGCTAGTGCAGTGGACAGTCTGATGTATGTCATAGTTTGTATTAGATCAGATATTGCACATGTAGTTGGTGTTGTGAGTAGATTCATGCATGATGCCAGAAAAAATATTGACATATTGTGAAGAGTATTATGAGACTAAATGGTACAATTGATGTTGACTTGGTATTTAAGAGACACTCATTTATTGCAGATTTATGTGTAGGTTACACAGACTTAGACCATGCAGATAATATGGATAGACGAAGATCTATGATTTGCTATTTATTCATATTGACAAGGTCCAGTCATTTTGGAGGTTAGTTCTTCAGTCTATTATTGCTTTGTTTACTACGAAAGTCGAATGCATGACAAATCACAGGGACCGTGAAGGAAGCGATATGGATGTAGGTTCTATTGATGACTTGGGAGTTGATCAGAAGTTTTTGACGTTTTTCTATGATAATCAGATATTATTGGCCACAAATCTCACTCATCATGCTCTTGTCAAACACATTGATGTGAGGTACCACTTTGTTCGGGACTTGATTGATGAGTACAAATTTTTTTTGAAGATAGATACTAAAGAAAATCTAGTATACATGCTCACAAAGATATTACTTATCCAGAAGTTCACATACTACAGGAGTTTGGTGAACATACGGGTTCAAGATTGATTGCCCAGTTGGGCATGTTGAAGAAGTACATGAGATTTGTTCCCTTCAGGAGTGGGATACGTAGGCAACCTTCTTGGTGCAGCGATAGTGGAGTTTGAAGCTCATTTGGTCATCTCTCAGTTATTTGGAAGTAAGAGATGAGGTGGAGATTATTTTATTTATGATTATTATTGTAATTAGGGGTAATTTGGTCTTTTGGTTTTACTTGTATGCCCGAGTCCTTCTCTATAAAAGGTACTTAGGGTTTGTGAAAGATATATACTGAGAAGTGTGATTTGTAACTCCTATCCTATTTTCTTTCTCTCATATGTTGCTAGTTAAATCTCCCTTTCACTATGTGAGTTTCTTCATTTTCGCATTGTTTTCGCTTAACTTGTATATCATCATTCTAACTTCCATCTGCCTTGGAGCTTATCCAACTCGCAAATTTAAAAAATATATTTTCAGCTTCCGGAATATGCATATATACTTATTAGAAGGTTTAAATGAAAAGATGGAATACATTTTGGTGCTATTTAGTTTGCTAACCTGGAATATGATGTAATTGAAATGCAATTTATGAGAAATGTTTTAGAGTTATTGGGTTGTGTATAAAACAAATGCACATAATTACTTTTTTGTGTTTGGATTGAAGTAAAGTTAAACTAATGTAATAATTTGTGGTTTGTGGTGGGCTGCTGCCAATGGATGGCGTTGATGACGGCAGGGGCCGATGGGTTGCAACCATAGCCAGAAATTAGAGGGGGAGGAATTACAATTCTTTCCTCAAATTCGATGATTTCACCCCACCATACGCCACAATACACAGAAGATGGAAACATGCTCCATAAGAACAATGTCACTCATCTTTTGATTGATGTGTGCAAGTTCAACTTTTAAGTGTTCAGGATAATCTTTATTAGTTAACCATTCTTCTGTTTCAAGCATTGGGCTTGTTTATCTAGTTATTTTTTAAAAATATTTTCTTTTTTTTTTATGTTCTTGAGATTCTTCTAGGTTATCTTGCATTAAATATGTTCAGAACCATGATTATAATTTATTCTGTATTCAGAATTGCTGTGAAAGAAATTTTCATCAAGGTGTTTGAATTATTTGACTGCCATCTTTAATTATTTTTGTTCCTATAAAAAAAGATTAGGTGGGGATTTTCATTTTGTTAAGTTTTTACTCACTGGAACAGTGAGACTACCGTGTCACTTGTTTTTTTCTAATTATTGGCCCTCGTCTCTCTCCTATAATACTGTTAGGTACGACTCATATACCAGATAAATGACGGATGCTTGAGTGGAGCAGAGCGGAAGGTTCTATACAATTGGGAGATTTTCGTTAAATGGGTTGGGGGTACGGGGGCAATGCCTCGCGGTACGGTACATGAATAATTTTGTAGACATATTGTACGGTTATATATATGTTGTATTTGTAACCCTAAAGGGTATGTACTATTTTCAAGAAATCTAAAAACCACCGCCGCTCATTGCTCCCGAGGACATAAGTTAATTGTCGAACCTCATTAAATCTGTGTTCTTTCTTGATTGTTCAGTTCTTGATTCTTGCGTTTCTTTGTCCAAATTTCTCATCAATTGGTATTAGAGCGAGATTTTAGGGTAGAGGAATTCAGCGCAGGAAGAAAAGGAAGGCTTTGCTCGAAGACGAAGAAGATCGTAGTAATGTGGCTTGCCTTCAGTCGCGACTTAGACGAAGAAGATCATGGGCGGTGTTGTTTGGCTTCGGCTCGAGACAGATAAGATCATGGGAGGAGCGAGTTGAGATGACTATGTTTGGTGCAAAATTCAAAGTGGTGATGTATGATGAAACTGGTAACTTCAGATTGTGACAAACTAAAATAAATGTTTTGTTGGCATAGCAAGAGATCTTGAAGGCTTTACGACCAACGAAACTATATATCATGAAGGATGAAGATTGAGAATAATTACAACAACGGGCAGCAAGAACCATACATTTATGTATGGCGGATGAGATTATTTATTATGTAATGAATCTAAAATTTCTGGGAGAAATATTAAAGAAATTGGAAACTCAGTTATATCCAAATCCCAAACAAATAAATTGTATCTGAAGCAAAAGTTGTATGTGTTGAAGATGCAAGAAGACTTTGATCTGACACTACATGTGAATGTCTTCAATCAAATAATCACAGATTTAACACGACTTGATGTGAATATTGATGATGAAGACTGAACAATGATTTTGTTGTTTTCATCGTCTTTCTCTTATGAACATCTGTTGACCACTCTTATATACGAGAAAAAATCAATCAAAGTGAATGAGATTACTGCAATATTGTTGACTCGCAGCTAGCGGAAACAAAATACAGGAAAAAATTCTCACAGTGACATTTTATATGTTAAGGGTAATTATGATCGTGGAAGGAAGCAAGATGTGGGTTCTGAAAATAAAATTTCAGATCAAAGTCTAAAGACAGAAATGATTCATTGCTACAAGTGCAATGAATCGATACATATGAAGAGAGATTGTCAAAAACTCAAAAAACAGACTGATGAGAAACGTGATGTATCATCCAAGTCTGTAAATGTGGTGCAGAGTGACAATTCAGATTACAGTGATGGTGATATGCTTTCAGTTTCATCAACTTAGTTTATGGATATATGGAATCTTGATTCAAGATTCTCTTATCACATAACACATAACATAGAGTAGTTTACTTCATATAAGTTATCTAATTCGTGTTATGTCCATTTAGGTGATGATAGATGTTACAATATTATTGATATTGGCGAAGTCAAAATTAAGATGTATGATGACACTATCAGAATATTATATGATGTAAGACATTTTAGATTTGAAAAAGAAATTAATTTCATTGAACACTTTACATAGAAATAGTTTTATTCCTAAAGTGGATGAAGAAAAGGAAACTATTAAAATTGTTAGGTTGCATTGATTGTGATGAAAATAAAATTAACTGCAAAGAATATATATAAACTGTTAGGAAGTACAGTTATAGGTGAAGTTTATTCTGTTGAGTCATATGATGATAATATAAAATTGTGACACTTGCGTCTTGGTCATCTTAGTGAACGTAGGATGGCTGAATGCATAAAAAAAATATGTTGCATTGTATGAAAAGCTGCAAGCTCAATATTTGTAAGTTTTATGTTCTTAGAAAAAGATTAGAACCAGTTTCATGACTGAAAAACACAAAACTGAAGGGATTATTGATTATGTACACTGATGTATGGGGCCCTACCGGGAAATTATGATTCAGTGGATCTCTATTTTATGTTACTTTTATTAACAATTTTTCTAGAAAAGTTTGGATGTACTTCTTGAAACAGAAATATGAAGTTTTTCACAAATTTAAGCTATGGAAAGTTAAGGTGAAGAACCAAACTGACAGAAAGATTAAGTACTTGAGGTCTGATAATGACACAGAGTGCATAAATTTGCCGTTTCAGAAATGTTGTGAGGAGCATAGAATTCATAAGCATTTTTTGGTGTGCAAGACACCGCAGGAGAATGACATTGCAAAAAGGATGAACATGTCTTTAATTGAAAGGGCAAGATGCTTGAGACTGAATACATGACTTCTTACAAGCTTATGGGTAGAGACTGAGTATGAAGTGCTACCTTATTAATAGATCATCTTGAGCATCATTGGGTGACAAGGTTGCAGAAGAGGTATGAACAAATAATGCTGTTGATTTTGATCACTTACGAATTATTGGTTGTTGATCATGTTATTGCCTATATGCAACAGTATAAGAATGATTTTATTGGTCTTTTCCACTTATGATATCTTACTTTACAACATAACAAAAAATTTGATCCTGACAAAAATAAGAATTTAATTTTTTAATATATATATATATATATNACTATTATAAACCAGGTTGGAATAATCATCCAAATTTCAATTGGAATAACAATACTGCTACAAATCAACAATGGGCGAACAACCCAGTGAACCCATTAGGAAATTCATCCAACCAAGGAAATGTTAATTATAGACCTTCTTATCCTCCAGGATTTAACAGTAACACTCAAATTAAGGAAAAGAAGTTATCTATGGATGAGCTGATATTAAACACGGGTCAACAATTGCAGAATCAAGAAAATTAATTACAAATTCAAGGAAATCAATTAAAAATCAAGGAACTGCTATTAAGAATATTGAAAATCAATTAGGGCATATCGCTACTGCGCTTGTAACCGAACATTAGGAACTTTTCCTAATACTGTGGAACTAAATCCTAAAGATCAAGGAAAAGAATAAATAAAAGCGATACAATTTCAAAGTGGAAAAGAATTGGAAACAAGAGCACAGAAAGAAACGAAAACTGAAAAAGAGAAAGTGAATACCGACAAAGAAAAGGATTATGAGTACCCAGATTTAGAATATCCACTTACACCAATGAAAATTACTGTGGAGAAACCTCCACGCCATTTTTCAAAGACTGAAGCAACATAAACAGAATAAAAAATTTTCAAAATTTTTAGAAATTCTTAAGAAGTTAACGGTGAATAAGCACAATAAAGAGAATAAACAATTTTCAAAATTTTTAGAAATTATTAAGAAGTTAACGGTGAATATTCCCTTCGTAGAAGCTTAAAAAAATAAATAATTCTCCAAGTTTTTAGAAATTCTTAAGAAGTTAACGGTAAATATTCCCTTCGTAGAAGCTGCAATTTTCTAAGTTTTTAGAAATTCTTAAGAAATTAACGGTAAATATTTCCTTCGTAGAAGCATTAGAGCAAATTCTCAATTATGTGAAATTTATGAAAGATATTCTGAACAAAAAAAGGAAGTTCACTGATAACGAAACTGTTGCACTTAGCGAAGAGTGTAGTGCAATTATTCAGAAAAAGCTTCCTGAAAAATTTAAAGATCCAGGCAGTTTCACTATACATTGTGCTATCAGTGAAAAATTTTATGGAAGAGCTTTATGTGATTTGGGAGCAACATTAATCTTATGCCTCTATCAATTTTCAAAAGATTAGGATTAAGAGAAGTCTCACATACTTCTATAACTCTTCAGTTAGCGAATCGTTCAGTTATATATCTTAAGGGAGTTATAGAAGATGTGTTAGTAAAAGTTGATGAATTTATCTTTCATGTGGATTTCATTGTTTTAGATATGGAGGAAGATAGAGAAATACCTATCATTTTAGGGAGACTATTTTTAGCTACTAGAAAAGCTATGATAGATGTTCAAAAAGGAGAATTAACTATGAGAGTTAACGATCAAGAAGTGACTTTTAACATTGCAAAATCTATGAAATACCCTACTGTTGAAAGAGAAAATGAATGGTTTCTCATGGAAATTAGTGAACATCTATCAAATGAACATTTTAAAGAATATTTTGAAGAGAAAGAACAATTTGAAGATAATGATGAAGTTATTTTGGAAAAAATAGAAAATGAAGAATTAGATTATGTTCATGGAAGATTTGAGATGTTGGATATTACAGGTAGGAAAGATATGAGATGCTGGATATTACAGAAAATGCTAATAAAAATCTAGTTCCGTCAATTATAAAATAACCTGAACTTGAGTTGAAAATATTGCCTAGCCACTTGAGGTTTTGGGAGACTCATCTACATTACCTGTTATTATATCTTCAGAATTAAATGATTTACAAGAGCAAAGACTGTTAGATACATTAAAAAGATAAAAGAAAGCTTTTAGTTGGACCTTAGCTGATATTAAGTTTATCCGTCATTCGATCTGTATGCACAGAATTATACTAGATGAACAATAGAAACCAAGAGTTGATCCACAAAGGAGATTAAATCCAATGATAAAAGAAGTAGTTAAGAAGGAAATTTTGAAATGGTTAGGAATTATATATCCTATTTCAGATAGTGCATGAGTAAATCCAATTCATTGTGTTCCTAAGAAAGGAGGAGTGATTATTGAAACAAAAGAAAATAATGAATTAAT
>JXCR01094773.1:0-10070 GCA_002079205.1 Phalaenopsis hybrid cultivar
AGCTAGACCTAGGCTACTAAAGAAATTTCTAGACCTCAACCAAAAGTGAGGTCAACAGTGCCTCGTAGAATGTGCACAGGATAACAAAAAGAAATAATGAGGGCAGGAGTTAGTGAGGTATGCGGAGTAGCAAAAATAAATAATTTAGTATATAAATATACGCGACCCAAAAAAAGTTACCTTTGTGAGAGAGGATCGCTCGACGATGGTTGAAGAGGGGAAGCTTTCCTCGCAACAGAAAACACGTCCACGCCTCTTCAAGCTGATGTACCATCGCTGTTTGTTGATGGTATGACACTTCGGCGAAGTTTCGACCGCCGGGGAATGAGAGCCAGCGAGGTGGAGGAGCTAGCTCACCGACAGTACGCAAAGGAAAAATGCGAGGGAAAGGGTTTCACCTCCCCCCTCTTTTCTACTTGCAAGGAAATGAAGGTGGGTGGTGCAGCGCCGACAGGAGGTCTGCACATCGAAGGAGGCTTTGTCGGTGAGATGGAAAGCCAAGGGAATGGCTCGGCCAAAGAAGGAGGCCGGCAAATGGAGGATTTGACCGAGAAAGGAGGCTGACGAAAGAGATCTCATACTGGTGACAGTAAGGCGTTGGAGCTGGAGGAGGCCGACAAGACGATGGGGTCGCGGGATGGATGGCCGAGAGAAGGAGGCGGTCGCGGGTCCTCCAGTGGCGGCGGCGCCGGTTTTTGCCGACAAGACGGGAGAGGTCGGCTGGATCGATGGCTGGCTGGAGGGAGCGTCGTCGGCGAGGCTAGCGGCGAGGTTGGTGGTGAGGTCGGCTAGGGTTCGCGTGAGAATAGGGGAGAGAGAGCTATAGTTTTATGTAATAATAATATAATAATAATAATAATAATAATAATAATAATAATATAATAATAATAATAATAATAATTAATTTAATAATCACCGCCCTGAGCATTTTTATCCTAGACGTGCTGTCATTTTGAAATGAAGGTCCCCCTAAATAAAATCGATGTTTCAGACGCGCTGGCGCAATCCATTTCGCCATTCGTGGTCATTCGGGCTAAAATAATAATTCGTGCATTTTAAACCCGCCTGCGAAGTTGTAGCTAAATGAATGTCCTATCTAGGTTAAATCGACATTTCAGACGCTCTCACATGGTCGGTTTCATCGTTCAGGGTCATCTGGGCGACTTCACTGATGATTGGGTCAATTTGAGTCAATTTCGCGTGTGACGCAACAATTAATATATGTCGACTCGATCGAAGTCATCTGACCTGCCAAATGTCGACCGGCCTTCGCATAAGCGAAAGCCAAAACCTAGCAGAATGACCCTGCCTATGAGCCCCTCAACATGTGCCGAAAGGTCCTGGGTGGGTGTCTAAACTATCAGATGGCTACAGCCATGTCGTAAGCTATTCTGATTATGTAGGCAGACACCCTACACTCGTGACATCAAAAATTGATGCCAACACTAAAATATGATATTATTTAGTTGGGGACATAAAACCTAGCATTACTTGGGTGGCAACCCAAAAATTATTTTTTGTGTGATTTGATTTAGTGCTTGCTTGATGATTTCAACATGTATTTATGTTGTGTGATAAGATTTTAGTTGTTATTTGATCTTGTTTGTGCATTTTGAGAGTTCAAAGTTTAAACATTTTGGTTGCTTGATACTAGTATTTGGTCTTAAAAGGCATCTTCATTATTACTTATAATGCACTTAACACTTTGGTGGCTCTAGTGGTGCCTTGGTATTGCTAATGACACATAGCACAATGTTATAGGGGAGTCATTTCAGTGTGTTTACAACACTTTGTGGCATGTGTATACCTTGTTTCATGTAGCACTCACTATTCAAACCGAGAGACTTGAATATTTTTGCCACATATATGGTACATAGGTGTCACGTTGGCATTGTAGTGTTATGTTTGTTGACGTATTAGAGTCTCACCATTTCTACTTAACACCCCTTGCCTACCCACCACACATTTCTTACTTTCCACTCATTTTCTACTAGCTAGAAACAACACTCTCATTTCATGATAGGTTCTCATCCACACCATTCTAGCCTTAGCCATATCTTAAGCACTCCTCTCCATACAAGGATTGATTTTCATTTATCCTTTTCAAACCAAAGTGTGGATCTTTCCTCTTTCTCAACCACCTCACATAATTCCTAGATCACGATCTTCTCTTTTACATCAGTAAGAACTATTATGCACATTTTATTTTCTTTCAAATCTCCCACTCTTCTAGCCTAATCTTAGAGAATTTAGGGGGTTAAGGTAAAAGATGATTGCTTGGGTTTAGAGAAATATTTATTCGCTAATTTTGATTATTTTTCATCTTCTCAATTCCTTTTTTCTATTTTTACTTGAAATTACACCTAAGATCAAGGGGAAGGGGAGGAGGGGTGCGGGAAAACCATCATCCATGGATTTCATTAGGTTTTTGAGCCTTGAAGCTATTACTAGATACCATGAATTTTTAGCATCAAAAAAATTGATTTCAAAGATGAATTTTGCTCCATTTGAGAAGAGTTTATGATGTTATAACTTATAAAGGTTGGAAGAGGTTTTACTATGAGACTAGGGTAGCAATAATTCTAGTGGTGATGGAATATGAAAATTTAAAGAAAATAATGATGAATATGTCTTTGTGTGGGGTAAGCATGTAGATTTTAATTCATTCATAATTTATTCTCTTTTCAATATTCCCAAAATCTTGGATGATTTATATTTCAGATTTGTTACTTCTAATTAATGAAATTTGTTGATATTATGGTTTATAGAAAAATAAATATCTTATAGATTTAAGAAGCTAAATGGGTTGGAGAAAAGGCTAAGCAGATTGGTAGCTTGGGTTTTAAACTTTGCTATCCTGGTAGGAATCACGTTAGAAATGATGTGGGTGTAATTATAGATAAGAGTTTAAAATATAATATTATAAAAAGTAACATAATGAGATAGACTCATAACCTTAAAGATTATTTTTTATACTAAGATTATTAATGTTACAAGTACATATGTTCCTCAAGTAGGGTTTGATAAAGGTTCAAAAGAAAAAAATTGGAATGATATTGAAAAAATAATATAAATGATACCTCTTGAAGAAAAAAACTTTTATTGTAGGAGATTTAAATGATCATGTTGGTGAAGTGATGAAAGAGTTTAGACATATTCATGATGGCTAAAATTTTGGAGTGATTAATGAGGAAGGTAGAACTATATTAGATTTTGTTTACCATATGATTATGTTATTGTTAATACTTTATTTAAGAACATAGATGAGCATATTATTACTTTTAAGAATGGAACTAAAAAAACATAAATTGATTATTTTCTTATGAGAAAAATTGATTGTCGAGAGTGTAAAGATTATAAGGTCATTCCAAGTGAAAAATTAAGTATACAACATCAATTATTAGTTTTACATTCTAAGATGAAGAGTTGTAAGATAAAGAATACAAGGAATTATTGTCATCGAATTAAATGAGGACACCTAAAAAACATAAATAAAATTATTTTTATGAGTAAACTTCAATATTTAAAGATTTGGAATTGTTCAAGAAGAAATAAATTCTATGTGGGATAAAGTAACAAATAGTATTAAATAAGTGGCAAAAGAAGTATTTTGAGAATTAAAACAAAGTTTTTATAAATAAAAATAGTTGGTTGTGGCATAATAATGTGCAAGAAAAAATAAAATATAAGAAGTTGTGCTATAAAAGTTGGTTTAAATATAAAAGCTTATAGAACTTGGAAAATATAATGTAGCCTGTAGGGAGTCTAAGAGAATAATGTGTGACAATAAAAGTTTTGTTTTTTAGTGTTCTTTATAATACATTAAAAACCAAAGAAGGTGAAAAATATATGTATAAATCATCCAAACAAAGAAAAAATAAAAGTAAAGAATTAATTCAAGTAAAGTGCATTAAAGAAGAAAATAAAAATGTATTTTTCTTAGAGGAAGATATTCAAAATAGTTTGGTAAGTCGTTTTGATAAACTTTTCCATGATGTTTTGGAAAATAAAATCAAACTTAGTGATCTTAGTTTCATTAATAATAATAAAATATTTTATTTTTACCATTGCATTAGTAAAAAAGAAGTTGATGAGGCTTTAAAGAGAACCAATTATGGAAACTTGGTAAGACTTGATGATATTCCGATTGAAGTGTGGAAACATTAAGATATTTAGGAGTTTCTTGGCTTAATAATATCTCTTAAATAATATTTTAAAACTAAAACGATGGCTAAGAAGTGGAGGAACAGTATAATGGTCCCAATTTCTAAGAATAAAGGGGACGCATAAGAGTGTGCAAATTATAGAGGAATAAAGTTGATGTGTCAACTTTAAAATAATGGGAGAGGGTAACTGAACATAGGTTAAGACACAATGTGAATATTTCTTATCAAGAGTTTGAATTTAAGTCGGACAGGACTACTATGGCAGTTATACATTTATTGAGAGATTTTATGGAGAAGTACAGATAGAATAAGGAGGATCTACAAATGATTTTTACTCATTTAGAAAAAGCTTGCTAAAAGGTTCAAAGAGAAGTCCTTTGAAGAGTTTTAGAGAGGAAAGGTGTTGCTTTGGCTTATATTCAAGTCATTAAGGATATGTATACTATAGTTGTAACTTGTGTTCAAACAAAAGAATAATTAACCAAGTATTTTCTTATTTCAGTTTGATTACATCAGGGATCAACTTTAAGCCATATCTTTTTTACTTTGTTATGAATGCTCTTACTGGACATTTACAATAGGATGTAACTTGGTGTATGTCTTTCGTTGATGATATCCTTCTTGTGGATAAGACTAGACAAAGAGTTCAGACAAAACTTGAATTATGGAGGTGTACATTGGAGTCTAAAGGCCTTAGCTTGAGTAGAGCTAAAAGTACATACATTGAATGTAATTTTAGTAGTAGTAGCTCTAGTGGTAGAGTTTTACCTATGGGTGATCAAGTCATTAAAATGTGTGAACATTTTAGATATCTCGGGTCTATTGTTCAAAGTGGTGATGATATAATTGGGGATGTTATTAGAATAATTCAAGTTGGTTTGTTGAAGTGGATGAATGTATCAGATATGTTGTGTGATAGAAAAGTACCACTTAGACTGAAAGGAAATGTTTATAAGATTGTGGCAAGACAAACTTGTAATGATTTATGACACAAAATGTTTCTCTATAAAAGAGAAACATAAAATAAAGTTTAGTATTGCTAAGAAGAGAATGCTTAGGTGGATGAGTGGCTTGACCCTTAGAGACAAAATGATAAATGAATATATCTGTGAAATGGTTGGTGTAGCTCTAGTGGCAAACAAGATTTGAGAGAGTTTTCTTAGATGGTGTGGTTACATTAAACGTCAACCATTTGATGATCCTGTCAGGAGAGTAGATGTTTTAGATTTAACTTATGTTAAGAAAGGCAGAGGTAAACCTAAAAGGACTTGAGCATGTTGTATAAAAACTAATCTTACTCTATTAGAATTTAATGAAAATATGACACTTAACAGAACACAATAGAGAAAAAGGATTCATGTAGCAAACCTGACTTAGTGGGATGAAGGCATGTTGTTATTTTTTTTGTTGTCGTTGTATGTATATCATAAGTTTGAAGGGGAGTTATATGAGTTAATATTGCCCTTCAAGTTAAAGTAAAAAATGTAACATTAGAATTTCCACAAATAAAAAGAGTGGTCACAAATAAGAGTAGACGTGAAGTTTAATAGTTAGCAATCTTCTAGAGCGCCAAGCGTTATGAAGAGTGTGAATAAGATTAGTAACACACCAATACTTGATCTATAATGTTAATAATAATAACCTATGTAATTTTTCATAAATTCTTAAGTGAGCAATGAATATTTATAAAATTAACATCTCAACACTTTAAATATAGTCACTACTCACTTAAATAATTTAATTTTTAATTAGTATTGGTTGAATTATATTAAGTTAAGATGTAATTTAAAATTTGACTTTAAAATAGGGTCGGTATTCAAAATCATTAAAATAAGCTTAAAAAGATATAATAATCTTCAATGAAAAAAAAGGGAAAAGGAAAATTTAAAAAAAAAAGATTCATGCTTTAAGTGAGAAAAATTTCTTGAATTTAAGAGGAGAAACTTGAGGTTAAGCTCATATAAAAAATTTATACTAATAAAACTTTCTAACAAGACAAAAGATTAAAGCTCCATTGACTTAACCATGAAATTTTGTATTTAACATGATAATAAAAGAATTGGTATTTTTAAGTGTATAGCTAACTAAATTTCATGAAATTCAGACCTCAAAGAGGAATTGAGAAGAATTGTATGGAATTAGTATTAGTGGGAGTTAAATCAGAATATTATGGGGTGACTATGAAAATCCTACCTACGTGGAGCAACCTATGAACTTTAATTTAAATAAATACTAAACTTTTAGAAATTACTGAAATTATTTATTTATTATCTTTCTTAAATTCTATTGAATTCTAATTTTTATTTTGAAATTACTTGAGGGCAAGTAATATTTACATTTGGGAAAATTTGATATGAGTAAAATGTGCAACATATATTTATATATGTTACTAAAATTTTCACACACTTTGTATCATATTTATTTCTCCAATTTTTTTAGGTGTAATTATAGGCTATAGTTTTATCAAGTGCTTAAGAATGCATAAGAACTAATATAATAAGGTACCACAATTCTATTCCAAAAGTACCTTGGCACCACCCAAATGGGGCCTATGTGCCTCTTACACTACTCATAGGTGCACATAATCGAGGGGTTGGTGCCAAGGTGCCACACTCAAGGCCCATCCAACTGAGCAACCAAAACCTTGTCATCACTATATGGCCCTTAGGCGCCTTCAAGGAGTGTGTCAAACAACACAATCACAGCTCGAGAGACTTCAGTGCTTCACGGAAGAACTCTGGCGCCAACTAACGACTCTGGGAGTTAGGGCTATTCCATTGTATGTGACAACCTCGCGTGGCATTGAAGGGCTTAAGAGTCAGATTTTGCAGTCTAACGGGGGCTCTCTCATGCGCTCTTGTGTGGTATCTCTCTCAGGGTGAAAAACTTTGTGAGTGTGAGAGAAAATTGCAGGGATAATTCAGAAGAATGCTTCTGTTGTTTTGGTAATCCTTAGTTTGCAAGAGGAGTGGAAAATAGGAGAAACACTACAAGCGTGTACTCTTTCTGGTTTTTCATTTTAAAATTTTATATTATGTTTGTTTCGATTAATAAAATATGCTTTGCATTATTTCAAAGCATCTATAGCCACTAATTTGCATTTCTCCTTTCATTTAAAAGATCTAGGGTTTTATTTTTTCTGTTTTTGTGACTAATAGGAAACTTTGACTTTGTGAAAATTTAACCTTTTGATCTTCATTTTTTCAACCCGTCCCAGTGATTTGTCAAGACATATTATGATCTTTGAGTTTTGAAAGAAATCTTAGTGGAACAACTATGTCAAAACTCATTAACTTAGGAGAATAGGAATATTGCTCTTAGGTTATTGCAATCTTTTTTATAAATATTGAATCCTAGGATAATCATTAGATTTTTGGAACTAAACATGTCGAATTTTAAAACTTTCTTATTTCCACCACTAGGAGTTAAGGAAGAGATTTGTTTCTAATTGTCATCTTTTTTTTTCACTATGTTAACCATAGGATTTTAGGTCCAAAATCAAGAGAGATAATCTCACTCATTTGGCAACCTCGTATATTTCACCTAAGATTTTTCTATTTGCAAAAATTAGGAGTAGAAATTTTAAATTCACTTGATTTTGAGTCACTCGGGCTAGACTTATGATCAGTTTACTAGAGCTTTTCCTGATTTTAGAAGTTTACTCATTCCTCGTGGGATTGGTACACATACTTAGATTTTATATATTACTTGTATGTAACATAAACTTGCATGTATCACAGTGCTTCATAACATTTTGATTTGTTTCACCAACTACTGCCTTTGTAACAACCAACTAATACATTTGCAACTAACAATTATTATTGTCGCTTCCAACTACGGCCTCTATGGTCAACCGCCAATATTGCAGCCACCAAATATAGCTTTTATGACAAACTACTATCTTTGTAGCAAAATTAAGACATTTATGACCAACTACTATTGTTACAGTTTCTAATTACCTCATCTATGAACAATAACTATTATTGCATAAACCAACTAAAACCTTTTGACAAATGACTACCTTTGTAGCAACCAATTACAGTTTTGTGACTAACTAATGTCATTACAACCAAGAACCACATTTGTTGTAATCCAATATGATTATTATTATAAACGACTATTTATGATTTTTTTTTTCTTTTCTAGGATTTTTTCCACATAAAAACATTGGTTTCTCCTCCTGCTACTTTTCTTTCATCGCTCTATGCGTTAGATCTTCGTTCAAGACTAAGACATTAAATTATCAATCTACCACCGTGAATCTTCCAACACACAACTTTAATATTTTTAATACATCATTGATTTGTCTTATACAATAAAGGTACACCAAGCTTTTCATATTCTTATTCCTAAGCCTCTTGACAATACAATTTGATGAGTCTGATTTTTTGCTTCGAACAATACCTACTCTAAATGAATGATGGATACTACAAAAAGGCTATAAAGGCCTTCCAAGATGTTCTCTTGCCCAAAGAAGCTTGTTGGGGATTATAGAATTATTTGGAGCCATTTTAACCTTGCTTCAGTCTGTATTGGATTCTTTGATCTTTGATAACTTGTAATACAAGCTATACCAAGCACTGTAGTAAATCACGCTGCTATATGGGTGCAAATGAATTTGTTGATGGCTTTATCATAAAATGTCAGCAATTATGTAGAAATATGCAAAACGACAATTAATAATTGCTGTGCTTAAAGTTGCTGTGCTTGTCTGTGATAGCTGCTGCTCAACTTGCCTGAGTCACTGTCAGGGCTGAAGAGAACGAAAGGCATGTTTGGCAGGAGGTGGACCCATAAAGAGTAAACATTTTGTACTTATTCGATATATGTGGAGAAGATGAAGGGAGATTTACATGCATACCCCGTAATTTCTATGTATATGTATATGTGTCACATGTATGCACTCTTAAAAATTAGGAGGTATTTTGATGTGAAATGAAAATTTTGAGTGGGATGAATATGAGAAATAAAATTTAGGTGCTAAATATAGAATAATATAAGAATTAGTCGCTATGTATTTAAATGCCTTTTTTTTAATTTTGGTTTGTTTTAGATATATATTATACATCTTAAATGTGACGATGTTGATCTTGAGGAGATCTATGGTCGAGAAGAAAGAAAGAACGACAATGGAGGGCCCACGAACAGGAAACTAGGAGGCTCGCTTATCTGCTTGGATACAGTCGTCCAAGTCAAAGCAAGGCCTAAGACAACCGAGCCACGAAGACATTTGAATCTAAAATGTTCGGTTCAAAATAAGACAGAGATATCCAAGCTGACCATCATAAAGAAGCCTACTCAAAGAAAGATCTAGTCGATCGACATTTCCAATCATACTAGAAATGTCCAGAAACTCCCTCATATTTTGTCAAGAATAATAGCTAGTCTAGCTCAGCAGACCGACCATGTTGAGCCGACGCCATACAAACTTAGCTAAATGAGTTGGATAGCAATTGAGTGATAATCTCATACCAGTAAAATACCTAGATTACCATGTACAACCCCCATTAAAGAAGAGAGAAAAATATAATATCAGCATATTATACTCTCCCCTATGAATAGGGAGATCATTTCATAAACAAGATGAGCACAATTTTAGCAAAAAACGACGTGAAATGTTAACATGACGTATTATTGTTTATTGTTGTTCCATCTTCCCTCTTTCTCTCTTTATCTCTCAACATCATTTCTTAAGCTATATTACTTGGGGAGTGATTCACAAACAAATCAGTTTTAACATTTTAAAAGGTGTGGTGAGCATGGATCATGCCACAAATAAGAAGAGGAGAAGCCCACGAAGAAGAAAATCATAACAGAAGCACCAGTATTATGGAGTGTTGTAGACCTCACTTTTGGTTGAGGTCTAGAAATTTCTTTAGTAGCCTAGGTCTAGCTATAGGAATT
>JXCR01094777.1:0-35203 GCA_002079205.1 Phalaenopsis hybrid cultivar
CTTTTGAATTTTCATGATGATTATATATATATATATATATATATATATATATATATATATATTATTCATTTATAAATTTATTTATATATATCATTCTTTGCTTGCTAGCCTTTCTCAGAATTAGAGCAAATCGAATTTGTTTATTTTCTCGATCAATTGCCCAAATCTACGTTCATAATCGCGAAAAGAAGTTCCAATATATTGACTTCAAACTGTCATATCATGATTATCATCTGATATCGAATACAATGTTGTTTTATTTCATGTAATCAAACATCTTCTGGGATCATTATTGTGTAGTTTGTATATCAAAATACTTCCTCATTCACCAATACTGAAAACGCATGATTGAATCCAGTCTTGTGTATCATCTAGCTGTATTTTGTCATGGACAGTTGTGTTGAAATAATAGGTTGTATAAAGACTAGCCTCACCTGCTAGCATATCATCAGAAAATAGAAATGATTTCTCCTAGATATATGCTGAGGTGTGTTATCTTTAAAAAACTTACAACTCAAAAGGCCGCAAGTTCTCGATCTCAGGACCGGGTCTGAACCGGAATGGTACCTTATCCTCATTCATCCATCTGAGGGCTATTGAAACTCTCAGATATGGCACTCCAGAGATGCAGTGTTTGGCCAAATCAGCAACGTTTCCCTTCTATATCAACACAAAGCCCACAGGCAAAGGAATCTCTACGGAACCTTGAAATTTTCCGTCACCAACGATCTGAATTTTTATTCCAAACATGATATTGCATTATTTATGAATGATACCATGCAAAATGGCCTTGCAAAATCATGATGATCGATGTGCAGAGGGATACAGTCACCAGCTTCGTAGATATTAACTATACAGCTGTTTGGGATACAATCTGCTGGAAGTATACGCCAGGTCACCAATCGTTTAATTATCCTCTTGATAAATGATGGAAACGGGTCAACCTCATCATAACAAATTATTCCGGGAGGATTTCCTTCTTTATCTTGGATAAAATTGTAGCAGCAACTGTATTGGATCGTAACCTTTCCTTTACCTAGTTTCCATTTTCTCGGCTCAGAATATGTCCTTCTTCTTAGCCGACCAGCATCTCCCATTTCTTGCTCCAAAAGAACACGTTCTACAATGTCGTCTTGTTCACTGCTGGTGAACACATTGGTGTGAAGTTCCAACCCTTCCAGTATATTAACATACTTACCATGAAACTTTTGAAAATGCTCAAAATTTTGTTTTCTCACCTTTTCATATTTCTCTAATTCATGCTCTGGAATGATCTGCAAATGACGTGACCTGCTTACGAACTGGGGAACATAGGTTTCAACTTCCATGTTTCCTTCTTTAATCTCTCTTTCCTTGAAAGTCACCTCTCCTCCAATTTTCATGGGTTGAGGTGGCACTTCAACCGGTTGATTTGAGGTTTTCCCTTTTAATTTGATTGTCATCTGAGCGATAGTATCTTTATCCTCCCCTTGCTCTTTTAATTGTTCTAGCATCTTGTGAATATGGTGGTTTTGATTCCTCTTCTGCGTGCGAGTAAGTGTTTCCTTACCTTCCGGTTGATCGTCGGTAGGAGTTGCACCAACAAGCTCGCCCTTAGAGGTCATTATCATTGACTTCATCAAATTAATTGCATCATTGCTTGATTCAGCCTCGTCAATTTTTTCTAATTTCCTTTTCCTCTCAGCAACAAATTGATTCTTATTTTTGAATTTCAGCACAGGCTTCTGCTTGCAAAACTCATCTTTGTTTACCACGGTTAAAACTAAGCTTTCGTAATCTAGCTCAATTTGATCGAAGTTGAAATCAAATTCAACCGCTGCTCCTTCTAAAAATTTTGTCTTATCAAGGGAAAAACCAATGCCATTCTTGAAAATTAGTCTTCCTTCTGACATTCTCCTGCATTAAAACAGGAAAACAATCAGTATGTCAGACCATGCTTTTAAACAAGAATAATAAGAAAAAAAATTTTATTTTTTTAATGATTTATATAAACATATATATTTATATACATGTTTGTTACAAAATGTATTTCTTATGTACATATCTTAATTTATATTTATGTATATATATATATATATATACATACATGTATACACTTATTAAGTTTATTATTATAATTTTAAAGATTGAACTAACATGAAAGGAGAAAGAGAGAAACAAAACAATTAAAAAAAAAATAAAACACATATCAAGTCATATATATAGAATATATTGCAAAATTAGTTTTTTTTGTATTATTCAAATATTTTTTATTACAAATTTATGTTCTGACCCAGTTGCAATTGAAACCCCGGTGCTTCTAAGAACAAGACTTTATTTCTAAAGTTCGCTCTTTCGAAACATCATGATGCATAGTGTTTCTTCAGATATCGTCTATTAATAGGAAGCATAGGTTGTTCTCCTTGACAATTTATCAATTGGTAGGCTCCTCCAAAGTAAACCTTTTCAACCACGAAGGGTCCTTCCCATGTTGGTTCAAATTTACCTCCTATCTTGTGATGTGCAAGAATAGGTCTTCTAAGGATAAGAACCAGATCACCAACTCTGAAAGTCCTAGGGCGAACCAATTTGTCATGTGCTTGAATCATCTTGGCTTGGTACAATTCCAAATTTTGTTGTGCTACCAATCGTTTTCCTTCCAAACTTTCTAATTTTTCCAGTCGTAATTTGGCATTTTCTTCAGTAGTGATTTTGTTGGCAATGGCAACTCTGAGAGAAGGAAGTTGAACTTCTAAAGGTAACATAGCCTCAGACCCATACACAAGAGCGTAAGGTCTATACTGGGTTGGAGTTCTGAATGTGGTTCTATAGGCCCATAAGGCTTCTAATAACTGCTCGTGCCAATTCCTTTTGTTTCCGTCCAAGGTCTTCTTTAGAATTTGGACGAGAGTCTTATTAAAAGCCTCGCCAATTCATTAGCTCTCGGATAATAAATTGTAGAATAACGCCAATCAATTCTGTGTCTTTTGACAAAATTATTGTTCTTTGTGCTTTTGAATGCAGACCCATTGTCTGAAATAATTCTGCGAAGAATTCCAAAACGATAGACAATTTGGTTCTTGAAGAACTGTAAGACATGTTGTACTTTTACTTCTCTCAACGGTATCGCCTCTGCCCACTTTGAAAAGTAATCAGTAGCAGCTAGAATGAATCGATGTCCCTTTTAAGATGGAGGGTCTATAGGACCCACCACATCTGTGCCCCAACATTCAAACGGCCATGACGCAACTGTCGGGTGTAACACATTTGGAGGGTGGTGTAAGACCACTCCATGTACTTGGCATTGGTGACAACTTTTGGCGATTTTCATACAGTCGGTCATCATCGCGAGCCAGTAATACCCTAGTCTTTTATTTTGCATTTTCATTTTCGGACCTGACTGATGAGCGCCACAAAGTCCTGAGTGTGCCTCTTTAACGATTTCTTGAGCTTCTGTAGCATTCAAGCATCTTAACCACATTTGGTCAAAAGACCTTCGGTAAAGAACATTATCTATTAAAGCATAGATAAGGCTCTCTTTTTTATTTGATATGCTACTAACTTATCATCTGGCAGCTTTCCTGTTAGTAAATATTCTATGAAAGGTCGACGCCAGCCTTCTGCAGTTTTGGTGGTTGTCATTACTGTTTCTTCTTTACCTAATTTGTCCAAAGTATCTACATCGATCTGGGACAAAACCTGAAGTCCTTGAATAGTAATCTTAATTGAATATTCTTGTAGACATGCAAATTCTTTGGCGAGTTTAGCTAAAGCATCGGCGAGAGTATTTTCTCCCCTTGGGATTCTGCATATTGTCACGTCTGGAATCTATTCTAATAACTTCATTGTATAACGATGATATTGTTCCAATCTAGGCTTCAAAATTATGTACTGCCTAGCAACCTGCTGAATGATTAACTGTGAATCTCCGTAAATATTAATGTCAGTTATACCCATTACTATTGCTAATTGTAACCCTGTTATCAATGCTTCGTACTCTGCCTCATTATTCGTGCACGGTTCTGTCAAATGATAAGAATATCTTAACATCCCTTTTTTGGTGTAATGAAGATCAATTCAATCCCTGCTTTACCAGGTATTATTGCTTGCAATTCTTTATCTTTTTGTGTTGAAGAAGCCCCATCAAAATATAGTTTCTAACGTCAAGCCTTGGAATTTTCCACATCCATTATCTGTTCATCTAGCAAATCATCATTAAGAGGGGAACTAGCCGGTAATGGGTGTGCCGCGAGGAAATCTGCTAGGATTTGTCATTTTACAGCTCGGAGTGGAACAAAAGTTATATCAAATTGCAATAATACCATGACCCATCTTGCTAACCTACCGGAAAGCGTTGGTCGGGTCATTAAATATTGCAATGGATTAAACTTCGAGATAAAGTTGACTTTGTGAGCAAGCATGTAATGACGGAGTTTCTGAACTTCAAAGATTAAAGCCAAACAGTGTTTCTCGATTGGAGGATATTTCATTTCCGTCGGAATTAGATGATGACTTAAGTAATAAAGAGCGTTCTCTTTTCCTTCATCGTTGACTTGGGCTAAAAGAGCTATGAGGGAGTCATCCAAAGTTGCGGTATAAAGTATTAAACGTCTACCCGAAATGGGAGCTGCCAAGACAGGGGGTGTCATTAGATATTGCTTAATGCTCTCGAAAGCATGTTGACATTTATTATCCCAAATAAACTTTGCATTCTTTTTAGTCAACATGGAAAAAGGTTGACACCTTCTTGACAAATTAGAAATAAAGCATCTTAAATATGCCAGCCTCCCTTGAAAAGATTGTAATTGTTTTAAATTTTTAGGGGGTGGCATTTCTAAGATGGCTTTAATCTTACCCGGATCAATCTCAATCCCGCGGTGACGAACAACAAACCTTAAAAATTTCCCAGAAGTCACACCAAATATGCAGTTTAGGGGATTCATCTTTAGGTTAAATTTTCGTAACAATTCAAAGACAATTCTCAAATCGTACAAATGATCTTCTTTCTGTTTACTTTTGATGACCAAATCATCCACGTAACATTCCACCTGATTATAAATGAGGTCATCAAAGATCCTTGTCATCGCTCGTTGATATGTTGCACCGACATTCTTCAATCTGAAAGGCATTACAATATAACAATAAACTCCAATCGGCATTCGAAAAGTTGTAATTCTTTTATCTTCTGGAGCCATTTTTATTTGATTATACCCAAACGATCCATCCATGAAAGAGAAAATTTCATGAGACGATGCAATATCCACCCTCAATTCTGGAATTGGAAGAGGAAATTCAACTTTTGGGCATGCTTTATTCAAATCTCTAAAGTCCACACAGATACGAATTTGCCCATTTTTCTTCTTAACTGGCACTATACTAGCCAACCATGTAGGATATTGTTCCTCCTGTATGAATTTAGCGTCTATTAACTTCTTGACTTTGTTTATAACTTGTTGTTCAATATCAAGGCACATTCTTCTAGAAGCTTGCTTAACTGGAATAGCTGTAGAATCTAGGCCCAATTTATGTATTCCAACTTCTGGCGCCAATCCGGGCTTTTCCTCATAACTCCAAACGAAACAATCTTTGAAATTTGTCAACAGCTTAACCATATCCATAGATTTTTCTTCACCAAGTAGAGAGTAAATAAAAATTGGCCTCGGTTCCTCTTTGGTACCCAGGTTAATTTCTTGTAACTCATCTACGGTTGATTTAATCTCTTCTTCAAATTCAAGTGGGGCATCGTCAATTCTAGATTTTTCATAGTTGTTCAGAACTTCCAAACATTCTTTTTCATGTCCATTAGTAACAACTAAGCAAAATTTTGTACCATCAACAGGCCCTATTGTGTCAAATCCAAGATCTTGCTTGCTTGGAATTAAATGCTTGATTATCATTATTCCAAAGTTTCTCAAAATATTGTGATTGATTTTTCAACCATTGCTTAGGTACCAGACCGCGCTGAGCAAGATTTTGAACACAAGGCAAATACCAATCAACAGGTAATTCCATTAATTTGGAAGAAAACTCATCTTCTAGTTCTACATTGATTTCAGAACTAGAGGATGAAGAACCACGATGGAACTTAATTGCTTTCATACTTGCACTATGTACCTCTTTGACCATCTGACCCTCAATATTATGAGTATAAATTGGGGTTATGGCCATAGTTTGTCCATAGCGATTAATCCGATCGTACATTGAATCGTAATCATGTTTCTCTTTGTCTTCTAAATCAATTTCGAAAAGAGGTTTCTTCTGGCTAATCGTCATTACACTTTTACTTATTTTTTCATCTTCAAAACTGTCTTCCAAACCAATGTTGATGATTGGACTCTTTTGTTCAACAATTTTATCGTTCCTTCCGCGACCTCGTCCCCGGCCTCGACCTCGGATACGAGTTCTAGAAGAACTCTCACCCTCTTGTTGTAAAGGGGTAATAGAAGATTGTTGAATCAGTATCGGATGACCTTGTCTTTGTATATCTTCTGGACCCTTTATGTTTCATGTAATACCATCTTGAAGTGTAACATTCTTTTTCAGAGGAGTATAGTAATTTGCATTTTCATGAATGCCTATTTCATGAATCGAAAACAGTTGTAGGTCTCCCTTTATATAATATTTTTGTCCTTCTAAACAATACTTTATGCATTGGTGTAATGACAAATGGACTAAACTATTCTCATGAATCCAGGGTCGGCCCAAGAGAGCATTGAACGAAGTCTCAGATTCAATGATATGGAATTTTGCAGTTGTTACTAATTCTCCAATTCTCGTCAATAATGTAATTGATCCAAGAGCTCTTTCCCCTTTCTGGTTAAAACTTATTAACATCATCTTATCAGCAGTTAATTTTCTTGCATCTATATCCAAATATGCCAAAGTTCGTAAGCTCATTAAATTAGGATCCACTAATACTCTGGAGAGCATGAAGTTGCCGATGTTGACAGAAATATACAACGGACGATTATGATCAGCGGTCCCAAGTAATAAATCATCATTTGTTAACGTTATTTTTTCTTGTTCTCTTAATGAACAAACCTCATCTGAGGAAGTAAGCAAGTTGAGCTAAACAGATCTCTGGATCTAGCAAAGCTTTTATTAAAGCCTCTCTCATTTCCTTTGATAGGATTAAGGCATCGTATATACTCAACTTAGCAGGTAATTTCCTAAGATGGGCTAGTACATTATATTCCACTTTAAGGCTTATTTCCTCATCTCCATTTCGGATAGGTGTTTCATCGATTGGTGGGACTAGATTATACTGAATAATTATTTGTTTCATCGCATCCTTTGGACCCATTCTTGGAGGTAATATTTTTCCACTTCTCAAATTTATTTCTGTCTCCTCTTCTGAATCATGACTTGATTTTGGAACTGCCTCTACATGAGCTGGAGTAACTGATTCTTCTAGGATTCCTTCTGAATCCGAAGACTCCAACTCTGTTGCAATCGGCGAACCATGAAATTCAAAAATGGGCGCATCTTCTTTTGAATTATAGTCATTATCATCAATATTTCCTCCTGGTTTATAGTCACATGTGTTAGAATTGTGTATGATTTGAGAATTATCAGAAAGGTTGAGATTATTATCGGGATTAGGTGAGACATACCCAATTATACCATCAACAGAAACAGTCAGAACGTAGCCAAAGTCAAATTCCATAGTATTACGTGCCCCTGGTGGAGCAAAGAAGAAATCATACAAAGTCAGTGGTTTGAGAGATTTCTCTCCCAAATCTATAGTAACTAATCTCGGATGATCGAGTTTCATTTCACATTTCTTCTTTTCGATGGGTTTTTTAGTCTTCTTCGAATCTTCTTCGAATCTTCTTCTACCGTAATCAACAATACTGGCTTAACAGGTTCTCGATCTTGAATTGCAGCTTGTACTGAAGTATTCTGAATTTGATTCAGTATTTTCTTTGAAGACTTTGTCCAAACTGTATTCCACCCATCTTTGACTGCGTAAGGATCAATCGGAACAGTGGGATCAACCGAAACTGTATTGATTGAACCTTGTTTAGGTTCTTTCATATACTCTTTCGAGATCATTATGTTCCCGTCCCTGAGATTATACTGCAACCAATTCTTGAAAGAAAAGCAATTCTCCAGAGTATGTCCAATCATTCTATGATATGGGCAATATAATGGGTGATCCTTCTTATCAACCTCATCAGGCTTCTTTGGTTCTGGCAAGCTGAATCCCGGTTTCTTGATCCGATTGCGGAACATTTTACCAACTGCTACATCTTTAAAGGGATATACTCTATTCAAACGCTCTGCCAAGGTTGGAATTGATCTACTATTTGCCTGATAAGCCCTTTATTGGGATGATTGTGTACGGTATTGCCGAGGAGGTTGATGGCTTGGTTGTGGTTGTTCAACTTTTATCTCCAATGGATGCTTACCCTTACTAATAGTCGCAACAGTTCCAAACTTCTTCTCGAAGACTTTTGCGGGTCTCTGTTTTTCACATTTCTCAATGAAACCAAGTTGTTTCGCTTCCTTTTGAAGACTCCCGGCCTTACTGAGTAATTTTTCAAACGTTTTAATCGTGAATCCCTTGAGGAGGAAAGCAATTGGTCCATGACTACTCTTTAAAAGAATTTCAATCGCATGTTGTTCCTGAAGTTGTGGTTCGCATTTCATGCTTAGATTCCTCCAACGCATAATGTAAACCACTAGAGTTTCATCTGTTCTTTGTTTCTCGATCACCAGGTCACCGACAACCATATAGTGTCGAGCCCCAGCAAATCATTTAATGAAGAGATCTTCTAATTCTGCAAACGTCTTAACGGAACCATTTAGTAATTCTGCATACCAACCAAATGCCACTCCTGATAGGCTACTGACAAACTGTCGGAAAAGTAGAGCATCATTTTGCCCTGCATTGCAACAACTGGCGCGAAAATGTGCCACATGCTGTCAAGGGTTTCCTGTTCCATCAAAAGTTTTAAACAGAGGTGGTACAAAACCCTTGGGATATTGCACGGCATCAAATTCTTCAGGATATGGTCTACCCCTTAGAATTGATGCACCGCCTTTGGATTGTATCAGGGTTTTTTTCACCTATTGTTCTATTATACTTTTAATGTCCTTCTCCGGTATCGAATTCTGGACATGATCTCTCTTACCCTGTTCTTCCTTATTAATAGAAGTGGATTCCTTTTTATTATCATCAATCTGTACTATAACCGGTTGATTTACCTCAACAGGCACTCTCTTCGGAGATTGTGGTTGGCTTTGTAAAGTCATAATAGCAGCCATCATTTCTTCCATTTTTACTTTCATGTACTCCATCTGCTCATCTTTTTGCTGAATAATCTTTTGTAATATTTCCATAGCATTCTCTTCTCCTGGTGCCTCTCGTAAGGATGAAGATGCTCGAGTTTCCACCACATTTATCTTGGCAAAATCTTCATCCATATAATCGGTCAAATCCTCTTCCTCATCAAATTCATCTTCTCTTTTTTTAGAAAACTGCTTAATGTCTTTTCTGAGCTTTTCCAACTTTATCTCAATTTGGTCTTTTTTAGACACCTTAGGATCAGTCTGTGACAGCTGATAAGCAACGTTTTCAACAGAGATTGCAGCAGGCAACACATCACATGTGGAATTTTCCATCATGTGCTCTTCCGTATGGGTTGGTTCAACGACCTTAGGTCGCCACACCATCTTCTCAGATACGAGTATCTGGGGGTCGAGTGACTTATTGGAGACATCCATATGCTGAGAATCGGTGGGCCCCCTAGTGTCTGAACCAAACACTTCAACAGGTAATCTCTTACTATTCCTTGATCTTTCTGACCATGGTAAGGGCTTATCTTGTACTCTGGGTACACTTATCCTTGGCCAAAGATGATATTTAATGGGTTTTCGTCCCCTATAATTTGGGGAAAGAATGGCGGTAAGAGTGACGGAAACAAAAATGGGAGGAACACGGGCTCCCAAATGTTGTCTGACAGAAATCCTGGGTGGTCGTGGAGTGGCAGAGGCAGAACTTAAATGACGATCATCTGAACGGACTTTCCGAGAGGTTTGCAGAAGCAAACCTTTTCGCCTTCTCTCAAATTTATTTGCAGGTTATGAAACGAACCTATCGTTTTTTAGAATCTGTCTCCTCATCTAGGGTGACACAGCACCTCCCATCCTATTGAGGATTTTATCAACAAAACATCTTTCTTTCTTTACCAGCTTCTCAAAGACCATACAAACTTGCGTTAATTGTACGATCCCTTAGTCTGTATTTAATTATAATGGTAGTAAAATTGAGACGGTGCAGCAGCGATCTTCTAGACATCCTCTTCATCAAGAGTAGCAGACAGTGGATGAAACCTGCTCCCTCTTAAGAGAGGGGAGGTCTCGGGTAATCCAACTTCTTTATCTTCATTTAAGGAAATCAAGGCAAAAACCTCGGTAGCTTTCACTTTCTTGATCTTGGCTATTCTCCGATTCTTGTTCCTTCTCTGAGTCCTGGTCAGAGGTGCAGACCTCGAACTAGACCCTATTTCAAACACAGAAGGTGCAGTCAAGAACGTCGAACCTTCCACAGCGACAGGCTCGTCATCTACCTGAATCTCCTTCCCTTTAAGTCGAGAGAGGAAAGTGACAAGTGTAGTTACTAGAGCGGTGGGGGCAGTAACAGTTGTTTTCATGGTATTCTTGACAATTTTAGTGATCTTTGTGATAGTAGCAATGTTCTTCTCAGCTGACACCCTTTTTAAAGGTGGGAACTCATGTGTTGACTTAAGGTTGAATTCCACTATGGGCTCCACCATTTCAGGGTTTTATTTCTCAGTACAGTGATGGTAATGTCTCCAAACTTAATGTCAGAATTGTCAAATCCTTATCCAAAGCGAATGACTGCTTTGTAAGGCAGCTCGTTCTTATTCACAGCCAAGTCCATTCCAGTGTCGAAGGAGAAGATCAACTTTAGTGTAGTCATTTTCTGTAATTTCAAATTTTCAGAAATTAGACTCACGAAGTTTTCAGTCATGGTTGCAGCGATTTAAGACAACTATCTTGAATCAAATCAAATCATTCAATTGGGCGTCTCTTTCGAGACTTATCCGAACAAGTTTCTTTATATATATACATCTTAAGCTTTATTTATAGATTTTAAATAATCAAATCAAAATGTCATAAATAAGGGAAAGAGTAGGATATGTAGGACATGTGTTCGTGATCTAAAGAGAAAGCTCTCGACTCAAATTCACTCCTACAAATCATCTCCTAACGTCTCACACCTATTGGGAATCCATTCTATTTAGAATTTAAAGATTCTGGAACCTTTTTGTTTATGGATGATTAAACAGTGGCTCCAGAATCAAGGGAGAGTTGACAATACCTGCTCAAGATAGAAATGAGCAAGGCATGTCAACGGAAGAATGGTAGTCTAAGCCACAAGGGATATGGGCGCACTATCGATGTTTGAAGACAAATCCTTCAAGATCAAAATGGAGAGAAGAATCATTCCCCAGCCGAGTCGCCAGAAATTGTCAGATATTTTTCTTTCAAAAATAAGATTTTAAAATTTAAATTCGGAATTTAATATATATATATAATGTAGTTTTAATTTTGTGAAAATAGTATCTTTTTTTTTCTTTGAAAATGATGAGGCCAAGTAGACCTCATATATCTAATAGTTTAAATAGTTAAGCACAATACCATAAATGATATATCATCTCGGAAGATGATTGTATCACCTATTAGTAGGCTTAACTATCTAAACTTAAAAGTTTATGACTCTACTTTTTGGTCTGTGAAATTTATAGCCGACAAACTCCCCTATCTAATATACAGATTAGATAGGGTTTAAATTAATCTGGGTTCTTAAATTCACTATAGGAGCAAGCTCCTATAGTTAATTACATCTTAGACAACCGAAGTTACCTAAGAAAACTCTCGATAATGATCAGAGGTTTTATCTCCAAGAGTCCAACGTTCAAGTTTCCACGATTGTTCATAGGAAAAGTCAAATGAGATAGGTTCAAATAGGAACAGTTATTCTCACGATCTAGAGGAATGAAAAGTAGGAGATGAGATGTTGAAGATACTGAAGGAGATTCACTAACATCTCAAACTAATCTATGGTTTGGCTTTACATCTTTGAAAGAGAAATTATTTGATGTTTCAGTCCTGTAAATTATTTAGATATTCAGGACTTATATCTCTACATCATATGCAAATAGCCCGAGAAAATGTGAGGATTTATGTCATACTAAACGAATATCTCGGAATCCTAAAAGGTTTAGGACTTATATCATACAATATAAAAATCATAGAAAGTCCTAAAAAATAATGTGAGGATTTATGTCGTGCCAAATGAACAACCTCAACGTCCTATGACTATGTTATTTAAATCTATCGAGGTTCTGCATAAGCTCATCCTTCAGTCTTTGGTAGTTGTCCTGATCGTTGTCCGGAGATGAATCGTCAACCGACCACGTCGTCGTCTCGTTCCGAGAAGAGGAGAGAGAGAAAAAAGAGTAATAGAAAAAACCATGCCTCGAACGGCCTATCCTAGGGGACTGCACAAACATACTAGAAAGGTAGCAACTAAAGCATGAATACTGGTAAATGTATATAGTTCAACAAAGAACAAGCAAAAAAGACTATGCCATAAAATGTGATAGGAAAGTACTTGAGACATGTAGCAAAGTATAGTATAGTATAGAATAAAATGAAGTATGCAAAAAATAAAGTACAGAAATTAAATCAATAAAAGCGTATTTGATCAAATTTTGCTAAAGCTTCAAAACAGATTGCAATTATATGATATAAATGGGTGAGGTAAACATTTGCAGATTATAAAAGAAAGGTTAAATGATGAGCATATGAAAGTCTCAAAATGGGATATCAGATTTCAATTTGGGGATAGCCTCAGACTAGACCCCTTTTCTCTCTATCTCGATCCCACAGCCAACTGATATATTTAGGTCAACCTATCAACATCAACTAGAGGCCAACAACAAATCACCCCTATAATCAGACAGTCTTAAACCCTGTCGTTTAGTGAATATGTGAATAGAGCAGTATCTGAACCTCTTAAAGTGTGGTGTACCTATATGTGAGTGTAGGATCTGTTGTGCAAGGTGTAGTGTATGAATTGCATAGTGTGTATGAGTGTAGTTTATATTTCTCGTGGAAGTGTAATATTTGTGTAAAACCCGTAGTACCTATACATGATATGTAATATCTATCATGTGGGGTGTAATGTGTGGATATAGTGTATGTAGTAAAAAAAAGAAGGTGATATGCTCATACTTAGATTTATCAAACAAAGATATGTGGTATGTAAGATGTATTATGTGATGTATGAAATGTATGTGTAGGTAATGTCTAATGTATGCATGTATTAGTCAGGATATGGTGTCTACAGTGTAGTGTTGTATTTGTTATTTCGTGAGTGCAGTATCTGTGTAGTACTCGTAGTATCTGTTCTTTTGTGAATATTGATTCTCGAAACTTTTGGAAAAGGGTTAGAGTTGTTAATGATCTAGGGGTGAAAGGGCATCGCACTAATTGAATGTTGATTTTATATTTCAGCTATAAACTAAGATGTTCAATGGTTCTCTTGCATCATTGCCTGTTACCCCTCGTCTCGAACTATTTCATATGCTCATTCAACAAATTTTGTATATTATGTATCAAGAGAAACAAAAGGAGCATCTATTTAAGCATTTCTATAACATCCACCTTCTACCTTTAAGTTCAAACTTTAACATATACATATCCCTATTGTAAACCCTTTGAATTTTCCATAAAAAAATGTGCTACATTCTTGTGTTATCGAATTCAAATTCACATAATTGATATAAGTCGAAAGCCAATTCCAACAACCTTTAAGGATTAAATAAACATCCCTCCAAAGTTTCAGTTTGTACATTTAAATAAGGCAACGAGAGGTACGGGAATTACAATTCCAAAGTAGATATTCAAATAAAAAATATTCCTTTATTTCATGCATTTAAATGAAGCAGCAATGAGCAAAAAATCAGCCCCATCTATTTATTTAAAATCAAATTATCAGTCTCAATATATTTTCAAACAGAAGTAGCAAGAAGTATAAAAACAGGCGCCAAACAGGTGTTAAAATGATCTCCTATATATGTTCAAACAAGGGAGCACCAAAGAGAACCAAAATCAAATTCCAAATTCATTTTTCAAACCTTAAAAATGACTGTTAGCAAGTATTCGAACAAAGTACAGCAAAGAACGTTAAAAACTGAGTCCCAAATGTATATTTTCAAACCATAAAATGAATTCCAGCATATATTAAATAAAGGGGAGCAAAGGGAGCAAGAATCGAGCCTCACATATATTTTCAAACCATAAAAGTGATTTCCAACAAGTATTTAAACAAAGGGAAGCAAAGAGAGCAAGAACCGAGCCCCACATATGCTCCTCAAACTATAAAAATGATTTGCATTATGTATTTAAACAAAGGGTAGCAAAGGGAGCAAGAACCGAGCCCCAAAACTAATAAAGCAGTAAAAGGAATAAAAATCAAAGCCCCAAGCTGACAGCCCAAACCAAAACAATCTCCAAATATATTTCAGAATAGGGGCAGCGAAAAACACAAAAATCAGACCCAAAACGGGTATCCAAAACTTAAGATATAGACTCATATATATGTTAGAATAATGTACGCAAAATGAGCAAAAATTGAACATCAAAACAAATATTCAAAACCAAAGTATAATCTTCCATGTGTTATTCGAATTAGGGGGCAGCAAAAAGTATAGAGAACGAGTCCCCAAATAATATTCAAAACCAGAAAATGCATCTCCAACAAATATATTCATATAGAGACTATAAGAAGCACAGAGAACCAACCCCCAAATGATATTCAAAATCAGAAAATGCATCTCCAACATATGCATTCATATAGGGACTACAAGAAGCGCAGAGAACCGGCCCCCAAATGATATTCAAAATTAGAAAACGCATCTCCAACATATGTATTCATATAGGGACTACAAGAAGCTCAGAGAACCGGCTCCCAAATGATATTCAAAATCAGAAAATGCATCTCCAACTTATATATTCATATTAAGAACAGTGATGAGGACAAAAACCAAGCCCCAATATATAGTTATTTAGAACACCACCATATTCCAGAGGTTATATCTGAATAAAGGGGCATCAAGAAGATCAAAGCCAGTCTCGAATCTTCGTTAGATCTAAAAGAAAGTTCTCCACATATATATATACAAATAGATCATTCAAAGGAGCAGCAAAAATAGCTCTCAACTCTCATTAGATCTAAAAGAATGTTCTCCATCTTATAATCTCATATGTAGTATCACATGAATAACTAATCCAGAAATTGAATCAACACCCTAAACTGATTTGAAATAGATTCTATGGTGTTAAAGAAGGCAGCAAAGGAAGCATAAAATTATAGCCCCAAATAGTTATTCCAAAACAATAACGAAATAATCACTATATTTGCATTCAAATAAGAACAGAAAGAAGAATAGGAGCTATAGCATTTGATACCCAAAAGATCTCAACACATGAAATTGAATTGGGCCAAACAATATAACTGTGATATTAATCTATCAAAATCATGATCAAGAATAACCAATTCTCAAAATAACTAAAATCTAACCTTGATTTCTCACTAGCTCAAGAAATGAAAAGAGTAAGAAGAAGTCACGAGATGAAAGCTTCCCGCAAAATCCCTCCGAAATCTCAAGAAAAAATGTCATCCTCTTTCTCTCCCCCTTGGGGGTATTTATAGCCATCGAGAGGGCCAGAGCTCACCAGTGGTAAAAAGAAAGGGAGGTGACAAGAAACACCTCAAAGGGCAAAGAGAACATTCAAATTCAAGATCAAACAGGTTACCAGACTTGTTTAGGCGGGAAAGTTCATTACAACAGGCTACCGGCGAGGCTACCAGCGATGAAGGCTGGGAAAGGGAAGAGATGACTGACAAACCGTCAAGGGACTCCACGGTTCGACTAGGGCAAATAATAGAGACGCAAGTGAGTTTAGATTTTTAGGTTTTAAAATATTATGTTTTATTAAAAAAAACTTTATCAAATATATATTTATTTTATTAAAGAAAATATTAATTAAATATTAAGTTTCGTG
Source organism: Phalaenopsis hybrid cultivar (assembly GCA_002079205.1). Taxonomy (NCBI): domain Eukaryota; kingdom Viridiplantae; phylum Streptophyta; class Magnoliopsida; order Asparagales; family Orchidaceae; genus Phalaenopsis; species Phalaenopsis hybrid cultivar. The sequence goes on from JXCR01094777.1 coordinate 16,084, forward strand.
TCTGGAAGCAATAGCGCAGTCCGCTTCATCATCCGGAGTCATCTGGACAAAGTCATCGTCGATCGCATCAAATCAACTTTGATTCACGTAAGGCACGACAAATGAAATTATTTTAACCCAATCGAAGCCGTTTAACGAGTAAGATGAAAATATTGATCGGTCCTCCCATAAGCAACAACCAAAGTCAAATACGACGCTTGTAGTGGCAAGTCAAAAAACGTACACGCCACAGTGTCCACCTATGTCTTTCAAACTTCTATAGGAGCTCAATTTGAGCTTTAATAAGTTGGCTTTTCGATCACTCAATCAAATGTTAAGGATCTAAAACCGTCCATATGAAACTACAAAGAGTGAGGAAATGGCTTGAATTTCTAAAGGGGGAGTGAGTCCCAGTCTAGTCCTCTAAGAGAGTTAAAACCAAGAAATCTTAAGACTAGATCCTATGGTATCTAGAGAAGGAAAAAAGAAGACCTCCAAAATGAGGTCAACATGGTACAGTCCTTGAGCTTGACCCAATTTTAAACACAGGTGGTGGGAAAGTTAATCCCTCAGTCGGATCTTCAACAATCATCACTTCCTTCCCCTTAGTAGCAGCGGGGATAGCCAGTTTGGTGGGTGTCATGACGGCAGCAGCTTTAGCCTTCTTGCAGGTAGGGAAGCCTTGAAGGCAGTTCAAACTGAATTCTGTAGACGGTTCTTGTATTTTTGGAGCAGCGATCTTCATTACCACAAACGGGGCTTTCCCGAGAATGACCTTGAGATCTTTAAATCTGGCTCCAAATTTGATGGTAGGAGCAATGTTGCGGGCTTCGTGACTTGTCGGCAAGTTGCACGAAAAATTCAGCATCGAGTAGGCCATCGTAGCAAGCTTTAAAAATAAAAACTTTTAGGGTTAGCTATATGGACAAAAACCTCGTAATCTTTAGTGCAAGCACTGAAAAATAGAGGTTGATCTGTAGACCAGGTGGGTCTTAATTTATGGGTATTTTAAAAAAAATAAGGGGGGTAAAATTTAATTAATGCAAGAAAGTTCTAAAGTGCGTGCAGCACAATAAGATTTGGTTTAAATTGCGGAATACCAAATCAAATTTGAAAGGGAGATGTGAAATATTTTAGGACCCAGTGCGGGACCTAATTAGTGGCAGAAAATGCCTAGGTGGAACTAGTCCACCGACACACCTTTTGGAGATCCGACCCCATATACAAAAATTTAAAGATTCCTTAATGGCCTTCTAAACCCCTCTGTTCAAAAATAGTTGAGCAGCTAGTCCTGAAGTCCAAGGAGTTCATTGTACCTTCCCAAGATAAAAATGTGTAAAGTATGTCAATGGAAGAGGGTAATTTGGTCCAAGAGGGGCATGGACACATTACTGATGTGTGGAGATTATATTTTCTGATTTGTATGGAGAGAAAAGCTCGTCCCCAGCAGAGTCGTCAGAAGCTGTCAGCGTTATTTCGGGGGTTTGTGGGGAGTTGCCCGTAAGAAGTTGTCGGTTACCAGAATCGAAATCTCGTCGCCCGTTTCGGAAGGACGTTGAAGTATGAAATCAAACTGACCCCATTTTTTACATAGTTTAAAATGAAAGAGCACTGTACCTCAAATTATGTATCTATCCCGAAGGATAAACACAAGACTCAAGGATGTGGCTCAATCAAATAAACTAAGGAAAGTATGACGTTCGTTTGGTCTGCAAAACCTTTGTATTTGCCGACAAGTTCCCCTATTTAATATAAAGGATTAAACGTTTATATTAAGCTGGGTTCGGACATGCTTCTTATAAGGGCAAGCCCCTATAGTTAATTAAATCTTAAATGACCAAAGTCACTTAGGAAGACTCGATAAAAATCAGGAAACATTATCTTCAAGGAATTTTAAAGGGTAGGACTTTTCAATGAAATCGGATGTAGAGGTGTGAAAGGGGATTGGTTCAAATTTAGAGCATTTTATTGTAGAATCCAAAGGAGGAAGAACTAAGGGATGTCATGGATCCTAGAGGAGAACCTCGGTGACTTCCCAAGCCATCCTAATGTTTTTTTTAAAATTTAAAGGAGAAAAATTGAAGTGTTTCATCCTGCCAATTTTATTAGTTAGGGCTTATATTCGTGTAAAACAATCACACAAATAGCCTGGAAGATAAGAGGATTTAGCTCGTGACATACGACAACCTCAGAATCCTAAGATGAAATAGGGCTTATATTGTATCGCAAGGCTATGCAAAAGCCTAAAGATGACGTGAGGATTTGCGTTGCATAAGAAAGAAACCTCAAAGTCCTATGGCTTTGTTGTTTAAGTCTAAGGAAGGAAGATTGGTTAGCTGGGGAAGGCAGGTTTTGCTGTTGAAGATGGTCGTGCTACCCACCATGCTAGCTCCAAGTTTCTTATCGCGATGAGTTTGAGTTTTCTAGTGTGTCAAGTTATAATGTCAAATTAGGTGGCCCTATAGTTGAAGTTCTTTAAATTTTATGAGAACATATTAAAGTTGATTAGAGCGACACCGGTTATGATCCTACGATTCCCTCGTTCCGATACCACTATTTTCTATTGGATTAACTTTGTCCAAATGAACTTACTAAACCCAACATAATGAGTTCCATAATTTCATTTAAATCGTGTGAAGCCTCGTTAGCAACTATAGGTTGCCTCCTCCAAGGGATTCCCGATCGTCCGATAGAGACATCTTAATTTAGTTGCAACTGTAGATTTGTGTGATGTTTGTGATTAAATTTTGATTTATTTTATATTTTGAATGTTGTTGCGATGGATTTTATCTTGGTTGATTTTAGTTTTGGTTTTGGTTTTAGTTTTGTGGTTATCCTGATAGTTTTAGTTTTCATGCAGGGTGGCACCGTTGTTTAGCATGCAAATTTGCAGGTATGAAAGTACAAGAAAGACAACGCTGAAAACTGTAGAAACGTACTTGGCGAGTCTTCTCGTTCCACCACCTGAAACTTAAAATGCATGTTAAGGCATTTATGGAGAGCAGGAAAAGTAAAGTTTTGGTAGTTTTCTTAATCATATATTGTATTTTGGTGAGTCCTTAAAAGTTTAATTAAGGATGATTTCATTGAGCAAAGTATATTAAGTTCAGACCTCTGAGGTATCCAACAAGTTAGGCAGACTTTGAAACATTTATCCTACCTCATTCATGGGTCAATTAAGACATCAGAGGAGAAAATATGATTTTTCAGAAATTAATTTATCTTATATAATTATTTTCATGTAAAAATGGGATTTTCAAAGAAAATTTCTAACTTGACCAAGGTAAGTTCTAATCCTTTGAAATTTTTACTAAAGGTAGACCTACACTGAAGAAGCCTTTGGACCAAATCTCATGATTTTTTTAATTCTCTGTAATTTACCAAAATTATTTTAAGTTATGGGTTATTTAATAAAAATAAAATATTTTAAATGATGAAAATTAAGTTTTGTGTCTTTGAAAACTCTCTCTAAGGTTAGAGAACTCAAAGGAGCAAATTTCATATTTTTTTTATTTTTCTTTGATTTATTGGAATTATTTTAGTGAAAACTCATTTTTAGTCTTTAAAAATTATTTTTAAGCTTTAAAATTCAATATCTTTATTTAAAAAATTAGAAAAAAATATTCTAATTGTTCTTAAGTGATTAGGAAGCAATTTAGAACATTTTTATGAATTTTTTTTTTATTTTTGTGTCTTTTATGAATTTTTAAATATTTAAAGTAGGCTAAAAAACAAGTTTTTATTCTAAATAATATTTAATTTTTATAAAATATCCCTAATCATAGAGAACTCAAAAAAAAAAGTTTCATAATTTTTTTTAGTTATATTTTGATTTTTAAAAAATTATTTATGTGTCAAGAGTGGTATTTATCTTTAAAAATCAACTTAAGTTACTAAATGAACTCAAAATATTTTAAAATTTTTATAGTGAGTTCTCTTGATCATAAACCACAGTGGAGATTAAAAATCAAGTAATTTAAATGTTTATATTATCCAAAATTAATTATTTTTCTGATTTAGTGTTTGTAAAATTTAAGTGAATTTTAAATGACTTGACCCATGAAATTATTTCCAAATGCTTCTCTGGTCTTGGTGGACCTTCCAAAACTTTCTTAGAATTTTCTAATCAATATGCTAATTTCCATGATTATTTTAAGGAAATAATGTGCAAGAACTTGAAAATATGGATCTCATTATAGGAACGTCCTCTGACTTTGGAAAAATCAGAGGATGTTTCCCTTGACAAAGGCTACAACATGCCAAAATTTCAAGCCAAGGTGATGTATCAATAAGCATGGAGAATCAAATGATCCCAAACAGTGTTTAATTAATTAAGAATACTTTATGCATCAAATGGACTTGAAATTTATTCCACATTATTCTCCTCTGTTCACTTAGTAAGAGGGTATTTTTATTTTGTTTTTGTGATTTTTCTACACAAAGTTATGGATTTTTTTAAGTTTAGGGAGTTTAAATAAATAGAAAAAGCCGTATTTTTCTACTTATCCATGCGGTGCCATGTAGATCCTAGGAAGCTCCAAAACTCAATGCGGCATGCTCCTATTTGACGCCGTCGTCCACGCCAGCAGCCACACGTCCCGCGATTTATGTAAAGAATCATTGTCTGGCTTCATCTTGGCCATCCATTTGATACACGTGGGATCAGACGGGGCGTGGTCATCGTCCCCAATGGCTTAGGCCCACAGCCGTCCACCTTCAAGGCATAAGATCTCTCTCATTTCTCAACCAAATTAAGTGAATTTTTTTTAAAATGCTCGTCTTAGTGAGACGAACACATCCATATGGTTAATGTGTCATGAAATCAAGCCCAAGTAAATGGAGAATCAAAATAGGCCGGGGAGGAGGAGAAGTTTTATACCTTTGCTTTGAGAAGGGAGGCTTTAATCAGAGGTACTCGGCACGTTCGTTGGGGTCCCAGGAGGCTAGAGATTATGCCTTTTATTGTAGTGTAAGGATTAGGTATGAATTTGACCAAGCTCGATTTCAGATGTTGGTCTAAAGCTATGGTGGAGGTTATTTCAGAGGTTAATTTGATGGGGCTTTGTCTTCTCTTGATGCTGTGAGGGTGTGGGCACAAGAAATTGAAGTTTGGTGGAGTTTTGAGAGATGTCTTATTTCTGCCCTAGTTTTTAAGCTCAAAATTAGGGTTATAGAGGGCAAATCAAGGCAATGGAGTGATTGGAATGGGTTGTGGAGATCTCAAGGAAGCTCTGTTAGTGATTTGGGAGGCTCTCTTTGAGAAAACTTTAGCACACCTTCCATGGCCGTGAAGGTGAGTTTTTATAAAAATGGCCATGGGGTGGCTCTCTGGGCACAAGTTTGGGTGCATTGTGGTGCTTAGGTGGAGGGCAGAGGAGCTCTTCAATTTGATTTGGATGAGCTGGCCTCTAGATTTTATTTTAGGTGAGGTTCCATGGAGGTGGCTCTCATTTTTAAGCTTTTCCGATCACTAGGCTGGCCGGCCGGCCACGGGGAGGTGGCTAGGAGCTTAGGGAACCTAGGGGAATATGTCACAACAATTTAGTGCAATAATATCTGATTTTGGTAAGGATATCTTAAGCACATGCATTTTTGGAAATAATATCTGACCTTTGGTCCATGACATGATTTAAGTGGTTTCATAGTGTTTGGACTGGTCACTAAGTCCAACTAATGGCTGAGGTGGAGTTAATTTGGTGACTTTAGGGTGGTTAGGTCACTTTTAGTGCATGGGTCCAAATGGGTGCAAATGACCAAGTCTTGGGTTTGGTCTAGGCTAGCCATGTCAATTGGCCCAAATAAATGTTGCATTTGGTGTAGATGATCATAAGGAACAACTTTGGTGAAGGTGGAAGTGTTTTTTGAGCCAATTGGAGGGTCAATTTGAGGGAATTTTGAACTTTAATTAATTTGGTCATGTGTTTTTGAGTTCATTTGGTGTAGATGATCACTAACGAACAACTTTGGTGAAGGTGGAAGTGGTTTTGAGCTCAAAAAGGGTCAATTTGAGGGAATTTTGAATTTTAATCAATTTGGTTATGTTGGGCTAGGCTTGGGTCTAGCTGGGGGTCAATTTGAAGGAATTTTATTCAATCAATTTGGTCATGTTGGGCTAGGCTTGGGTCTAGCTTGGGTTAGCCTTGGGCTAGGTCTAAATTATTTTGGTCATGTTGGGCTAGGCTTGGGTCTAGCTTGGGTTAGCCTTGGGCTAGGTACAAATTGATTATTGTAAATGGTTGGGAAGAGGTTTTGAGCTCAATTGAAGGGTCAATTTGAGGGAATTTTGATTTTTAGTCAATTTGGTCATGATTTTGAGCTCAATTGGAGGGTCAATTTGAGGGAATTTTGAACTTTAATCAATTTGGTCATGTAGGCTAGACTTGGGTCTAGCTTGGGTTAGCCTTGGGCTAAGTCCAAATTTGATTATTGTAAATGGTAGCTAGGCTTGGGTCTAGCTTGGGTTAGCCTTGGGCTAAGTTCCAAAATTATTGTTATTTGAAACCTTATGAAGAGTTTTCAACATGAATTGGATGCCCATTTGGAGGTTAAGGATATCAATTGGTTGAAATTTAGGGACTTAGCCAATTTGGGGCTAAATTTGGGAATTTTGGATTTAAGCCAAAATCAAATGGATTGGACTTAGCCAATTTGGGGCTAAATTTGGGAATTTTGGATTTAGGCCAAAATCAAATGGATTTCAGGCTTCACCAAGGATAATTGATGGTTGATTTTGATTTATAGGAGTTTTATCAAGATTTTTCAACATTAATTGGGGTCAATTGACTAGGCTATAGGTTCAATTTGGTAAGATTAGGTCATATGGTCAAAATTGGGGTTTTGACTTAATTCAAAATTGGGCTCAAATAATGTGCCAATTAAGCTTGGACATGGTTTAGTTTGGTCATATAAAAGGTGAATTTGAGTTTAGGATTGAAATTTGGGTAAATTTAGATCAAATTAATGGACATTTGAGTTGGATTTGGGGAAATTTGGGTATTTAAAGGCAAATTTAGGGATTTTAGTTAAAGATGGTCAAATTGGTCAAATTGGGTCATATTGTAGTTGAGAGAAATGACATTGGGAATATTTGAGATTTATTGAGATTTTCTGGGAATTTTTGCAATTTTTGATATTTTGGGCTATGGTGGGGTATTTTAATAATTTGGCCATCTTTGGAGATTTTGGGTAATTTTGGATAATTTGGAGGTTTTCAAAAGTTTTGAAATGAATTTTGATCAAATTTGGGTATTTTGGGTAAACTTGGGAATTTTGGCAAAGTTTGGGTATTCAATGGTGTTTAGGTAATTTGGGGTGCTCAGGGGCAAAAGGGTAGGTTGGGTATCTTGGTAGATTTGGAGTGCCAACTATCATCAATAAGCCATTGACCAATAGAAACCCCATTTTGGGTCCTATATGTAGTGTTCTTAGCTAAACCATAGCCCTAGGGCTAGTAGGTTTAGGGGACCATCTACATGAGTATCCCAAAAGATCAAGGGACCTAGGCTAGAAATTTGAGTCAGGATTGTGAGTGATGGTGGGTGCAGATAAGTGTAGTGAGTTTCTCAGTTCCAAACCAACACCCAGGGTCAACCTTAAGGTCCAGCAGTCCTAAGGGTGACTCATCTTGAGTTTCCCCCATAGTGACCCCACCTACTAAGTATTTAGAGGTTGAGACCAACATGTGGAACTTCAAGTTGAGTAGAGAAGAGTTTGGAATTTCTAGTGGTGAGGATGCCTTTTCTAGTTTTCTAAGAATAGTTAATAGGAAAATCCTATGGCTGGACCTTAGGCTACTAAAGAGGAAAAAACTAAACCGCAACCAAAAATGTGGTCAACATCACCTAAGAAAACTCTCGATAAAAAATTAGGAAATATTATCTTCAAGGAGGTCAAAGGAAAGGACTTTTCAATGATATCAGACAAAGAGCTATGAAAGGGGATTGGTTCAAATTAGGAACATTTTGTTTTTGGAATTCAAAGGAGGAAGAACTAGGGGATGTCATAGATCCGAAGGAGAACCTTAGTAACTTCCCAGTCTATCCTATTATTGGGCTTCAAGTGTTTCAACCTACAAATTTTATTTGTTAGGGCTGACATTTGTGTGAAACGATCTCACAAATAGCCTGAAGGATGTGAGGATTTAGGTCATGAAGAACGACAACCTCGGAATCTTTAGGCGAGTTAGAGCTTACATTGCACAACATGATTGTGCAAAGGCCTAAAGATAAGTTGCGGATTTATATTGCATAAGCAAACAACCTTAAAGTCTTATGGCTTGGTTGTTTAATTCTAAGGAAGGAATTATTTTAGGTGGCGAAGACAAGTTTTGCTGTTGAAGATGGCCGTGCTGCCCACCATCTAGCTTCAAGCTCCTTGTCGTGAAGAGTTTAAGTTTTCTAGGGTGTCGAGTCATGATGTCAAATCAGGTGGCCCTATGGTTGTAGTTCCTTAAAAATTTATTGAGGAATGTTAAAGTTGGTTAGAGCGACACTGGTTAGGATCCTATGGTTCCCTCGTTCCGGCACCACTATTTTTTTTGGATTCACTTAGTCTAAATGAATTTACTAAACTCAACTTAATGAGTTCCATACTTTCATTTAGACCATGGGAAGCCTCGTTAGCAACTATAGATTACCTCCTCTAAGGGATTCCCAATCATCCAATAGAGACGTCTTAATTTAGTTGTAGATGTTGTTTTGTATGATGTTTATGATTAAATTTTGATTTGCCTTATATTTTGAATGTTGTGGAGTAGATTTTTATCTTGGTTGATTTTAGTTTTGGTTTTGATTTTGTGGCTATCCTGATAGTTTTAATTTCCATGCAGGGTGACATCGTTGTTTAGCATGCAAGTTTATGTAAGCATAAAAACTACAGTATGAAAGTATAAGAAAGATGGTGTTGTAAACTGTAAAAGCATACATGACAAGTCTTCTCATTCCACCACCTGAAACTCAAAATACATGTTATAACATTTTATGTAAACCAAAAAAAGTAGGGGTTTAGTGACCTACCTAACCCTAGATCACATTTTGGTGGGTCCTTATTAGTTTGATTAAGGATGATTTTTGTTAAGAAAAACATATTATGTTTAGTAGACCTCCGAGGTATGCAACAGATCTGGAGAAAGAAGCAGGTTCGTGCTTCCCTCTCACTTCCTAGTGAAAAGTCTCGAGCTCATTTAAACTTATTATGTTTCTTAACAACCCATCCTATAAATACCTTTAATGCTCAATGAACTTTGATGTTTCAATTATCCCTATGAGTAGGGTAATTATCACTTATAATTTAATTTGAGAATTATGTTGGTAAAGACCTTTAAAGGGGCAGGTTAATGTTGTTTAGACACTTAGCCAACTTTTTAAATTGAGCTTGTAGTGTTTTAAAGATGTTCAATTTTTATTCACTTCTCTAATCCTCATTTAACCAAATTTGATTTAGCTTAGGTCTCTACTAAACCCTTAAGATTTTGGTCGATGTCTTAGTTATATTTTTAAAAAAAGTTGAATTTCTAAATGATAATAATTATCCAGTTTCAAAACACTTAAGTGTCATTTGAATATCAAGTAGGGGTATTATATTAGTAAGTTATCAACTTCCAAAGTCATACCCCTAAGTCTAAGATCCTTTAATTTAATAGACTTCCAAATTTTAATAATTTAAAGAATTACAAATTTATCCCTTGATTATGGAAAGAGTGAGGTTGTTTTATACCAATTAATCACCTCATGTTTCAATCATCCAAATAAGTTAATTAAAATCAGAGGTTACCCTTTTCCCTCCCTGAATTAAGTCTAAACGTTAATTAAGGCCAAATTTCCAAAATTATATTTTTGCCCCTAAGACTCTATCACTTCAAAATTTGTCAAATTCAATCCAAATGACTTTGGAATTTTTATCTCACCTCACTAATGGGTTAGTTAAGACATCAGAAGAGAAAATGTGATTTTTCAAAATTTAATTTAATTTACATATTTATTTTAATGCAAAAATAGGATTTTTCAAAGAAAATTCAATAACTTGACTAAGACAATACCTAATCCTTTGAAATTTTTACTAGAGGTAGACTTATACTAGGGAAGCATTGAGACAAAATTTCATGATTTGTTGAGTTATATTTGAATTTTAAGAATTATTTTAAGTTCTAGAGTATTCATTAATTAGAAAATATTTTAAATGTGTAAAATTAAATTTTATATTTTTTATTAAATCTCTATAATGTTAAGGAACCCATAGAAATAAAATTCATATTTTTCTAATTTTTATTTGAATTTTAGAATTATTTTGGTGAAAAATCCATTTTTAGCTTTTAAATTATTTTAAGCTTCAAAATTAAATATCTTCACTTAGAAAATTAGAAAAAAATTTCCAATTATTCCTAAGTGCTTAGGAAACAATTTAGAACTTTTTCATGAATTTTATTATTTTTGTGATTTTTATCATTTTTTAATTATTTAAATATTAAAAATAGGCTTAAAAATGAAGTTTTTATTTTAATTACCATTTTATTTTTACAAAATTCCTCTGATCACAGAGAACTCTAAAAACTAATTTTTATAAATTTTTAACTTATATTTTAATTATTAAAAAACCATTTTAATATTAAAAATGGCATTTAACTTGAAAAATCAATTTGAGTTATTAAATAAGCTCCAAATGTTTTTAAATTTTTATGAAGAGTTCTTTGAACTTTAAATCATAGTGGAGATTAAAAATTATGTCATTTAGATGTTTGTGTTTCCCAAAACTAATTTTCTTTGTGTTTTAGGGTTGGTGGAAATTAAGTACATTCTTAATGACTTAACCCATGAAATATTTTCCAAAGGGTTCTCATGTAATCAAGTAATTAAATTAAGCCTAATCAAATGGAGAATCAAAATAGGCTCGAGAAGAGGGGGAGTTTAATACCTTTGCTCTGAGAAGGGAAGCTTAGATCAGAGGTGCTTGGCACGTTCGTGAAGGTCCAAAGAGGCTAGGGATTAAGCCTCTTGCTGTGGTGAAAGGCCTAGGTATGAATTTGATCAAGCTCAATTTTAGGTGTTGTTATAGAGCTATGCTAGGGGCTCTGTATGAGGGGGATTTGATGGGGCTTCTCCTTCTTTCACTGTGGTGAAGGTGTTGGTGAGTTTAATTTGACTTTGGTGGAGTGTAGAAGTGTGGAGAGCTCTGTCATGTCTCCAATAAGGTTTTGAGCTCAAAAATTGAACTCTAGCAAGGGGATTCAGAGCAATGTCGTGGTTGGGTTGCACTCAGGAGGTCTCAAAGAGGCTCTAGGAGTAATTTGGAGGACTCTCTCTGAAAAAATTTTAACGCCTCTTACATGGCCGTGGAGGTGAAATTTTTATAAAAATTGGCTTAAGGTTGCGTCCATGGCCAATTGGGATGAGAAAAGTGATGCTTAGGTGGAGGGCAGAGAATTTTATAAAAATTCTTCAGCATCAATTTTGGAATTTTGGTGAATTTGGGCATGTTAGGCTAGACTTGGGTCTAGCTTGGGCTAGGCTTGGGCTAAGTCCAAATTGATTGTTAAGAATGGTCTATATGAATGTGATGAAGAGTTTTCAACATGAATTGGGTGCCAATTTTGGGGTTAAGGCAATCAATTATTTGAAATTTGGAAGTATAGTCAATTTCAAAATTTGGGGCTTTTGACTTAGGTTGAAATTAAATGAAATTAAGGCTTCACCAAGGCCAGCTTAAGTTCAATTTTGATGTTTAGGAATGTTATGAAGAGTTTAGGATCCAAATTGGGGCAATTAAGTGGATCATATGGTTCAATTGAGTGAAATTAGGTCATATGACTAAAATTGGGGGTTTTGATTTGGATCAAATTGGGGCTCAAATCATGGGTCAATTTAGCTTGGATTTGGTTTAAATTGGTCTCATCGAAGGTGAATTTAAGTTTAGGATTGAAATTGGGGAAATTGGGACAATTTGATGAACATTTGAGCTGGATTTGTGGAGATTGGGTCGTTTAAGGGTAATTTGGGGGTTTTGGAGAAAGATGATCAAATTGGTCAAATTAGGTTATGTTATAGTTTAGAAAAATGAAATTGAAAATATTTGGAAGGTTTTGGTAATTTTTTAGATTTTTTAAAATTTTTGGAATTTTAGGCTAGGGAGGGGTATTTTGGTAATTTGGAACTTTTTTGTGATTTTGGGTAATTTGGGTATTTTCTAAAGGTTTGAAATGTCTTTTGAACAAATTTGTGTATTTTGGGTAAATTTGAGAATTTTGGCCAAATTTAGGGTTTCAATGGTACTTTGGTAATTTGGGGAAGTTTAGGGGCAAAAGGTCAAATTGGGTATCTTTGGTAGAATTGGGGTGGCAATCACCATAAATAAACCATGGACCAATAGAAACCCCATTTGGGTCCTCTATGTACTGGTCTTAGCTAAACTCTAGCCTAGGGTCAGTGGGTTTAGAGGACCATCTACATGAGTCTCCCAAAGGATTAAGGATCAAAGTCGAGAAAATTTTGTGTTTAGGGTTGTGAGTCATTGTGAGTGAGGTGATTGTAGTGAGTGCCTTAGCTCTAGGCCAGCACCCACTCTCAACCCTAAGGTTAAACAGTCCTATGGGAACTCTTTTTGAGCTCCCTCATAATGACCCCACCTACTCAGTGCTAGAGGTTATGACCAATATGTATAATTTTAAGTTGAGTAAAGAGAAGTTTAGAATTTCTAATGGTGAGAGTTCCTTTTCTAATTTTCTAGGAATAGCCAATATGAAAGTCCTATGGTTAGACCCTAGGCTATTAAAGAGGAAAAACTAGACCTCAACCAAAAGTGAGGTCAACAAGATCAAACCCAATAATGAAAGAAGTTGTTAAAAGAGAGATTTTAAAAAGGCTATATGCTAGAATTATATATCCTATTTCAGACAGTTCTTGGATAAGTCCAATTCACCGTGTTCCGAAGAAAGGAGGAGTGATTGTTGAAGAAAGTGAGAGAAATGAATTAATACCAATAAAATAAGTTACTGGTTGGCGAATTTGTATTGACTATAGAAAATTAAATATGGCAACCAGAAAAGATCACTATCCTTTACCTTTTCTAGACCAAATGTTGGATAGATTAGCTGGGAACAAAGTTTATTGTTTTTTAGATGGATATACCGGTTATCACCAAATTCTAATTGCTCCAGAGATCAAGAAAAGGCAACCTTTTTTAGGCCATATGGAACATTTGCTTTTCGTAGAATGTCTTTTGGACTATGCAATGCACGTGCAACATTTCAAAGATGTATGATTTCAACCTTTAGCAATTTTATTGAACATGAAATGGAAGTGTTTATGAATGTTTTTTTTTTGTATTTAGAACTTCGTTTGAATTATTTTTAAGTAATTTAGAAAAAGTTCTGGAAGTATGTGAAAAAATCAATCTAGTACTAAATTGGGAAAAATGTCAATTTATGCTTGCAGGAGGAATTGTACTTGGGCATAAAATTTCTAAAAATGGCATTGAAGTAGATCCTGCAAAAATTCAAGTTATTGAAAAATTATCACCTCCGACTAATGTTAAAGGGGTAAGAAGCTTTATAAGACATGTTGGTTTCTAGAGGCATTACATAAAAATTTTTTCTAAAATAACTAAGCCATTTTATGCCAACTTTAGAAAAGGTCACGATATTTTATTTTAATGAGGAATGCATAAAAGCATTTGAATTATTGAAAGAAAAATTAATCATTGCACCTATAATAGTACAACCTGATTGGGAGAAACCATTTGAAATAATGTGTGATGTTAGTGATTATGTTATTGGGGCTGGGTTATGACAAAGCCACAATAAATTTTTTAAAGTGATATATTATGCTAGTAAAATTTTAAATGATGCTCAAATTAACTACACTACAACTGAAAGAGTGTTACTTGCTATTGTTTATGCCTTTGATAAATTTAGACCTTACTTAATTGGAACTAAATGTATAGTGCATACAATCTCATTCTGTTATTAAATACTTGATGCAAAAGAATGATGCTAAACCAAGATTAATTAGCTAGATACTTTTATTGCAAGAGTTTGATTTTACCGTAGTTGACAGAAAGGGAAATGATAATCAAATAGTTGGTCATTTGTCTAGAATAGAAATAGAAATATTAACTAATTTTGCAAATGAAATTTTAGACAATTTCCGTAATGAACAATTATATAGTATTGATGAAATGAATGTACCGTGGTATACCGATGTCGTAAATTATATTGTAAGTGATATTTTACCACATGATATAAAAAATCCACAATTAAAGAAATTTATACATGATTCAAAATTTTATTTTTAGGATGACCCATATTTATATAAACAAAGTAAAGATCTAATTATTAGAAGGTGTGTGCCTTATGAGGAAACTCAACAGATAATTTAAAGATGCCATGATTATGAATTTGGCAGACATTTTGGAATAAGTAGAACTGCATATAAGATTTTGCAAGCTAGATTTTATTGGCCTGCTCTTTTTAGAGATGTTAATGAATATATTAAAATATGCGATCGATGCAACTAGTAGGAAATATTTCTAGAAGAAATGAAATGCCTCTAAATTACACATTAGAAGTTGAAATTTTTTATGTGTTAAATTAGATTTTATTGGACCATTTATGCCTTCATTTGGGAATTTGTATATATTGCTTGTTGTTGATTATATGTCCAAATGGATTGAAGTTATTGTTGTACCTAGATGTGATGCTCAGAGAGTTTCTAAATTTCTAATTAAAAATTTTTTTATAAGATATGGAATGCCGAGAGTAATTATTACGAATGGAGGATCTCATTTTAGAAATAAGTGAATCAAAAAATTGATTAAGAAATATAATATTATGCATAGATTCTCTATTTTTTATCATCCTCAAACTAGCAGTCTAGCAGAGATATCAAATTGTTAAATTAAATAAATTTTAGAAAAACTGTAAATCCTTATAAATTAGATTGGTCTGCTAAATTAGATACTGCAGTATGGGCATACATAACTGCTTATAAGACTCTCATAGGAATGTCCCCATATAGACTTATTTTGGAAAAACATGTCACTTACCAGTAGAATTGGAGCATAAAGCATTTTGGGCTATTAAGGAATTTAATTAGAATTTGAGAAAAGATTATTGCAACTCAATGAACTTGAGGAGATTAGAAATGAAACATTTGATAATGCAAAAATCTATAAAGAGAAAATAAAAATATGGCATGATCGGAAGATTCTTCAAAAGAAGTTTGAACTTATATAAGAAGTTTTATTATATTATACAAGATTGAGATTATTTCCAGGAAAACTGAAATTCAGATGGTTAAGACAATTTAAAGTGATTAAAGTTTATCATTATAGAACTGTTGTTGTTAAATATCCTAACACTGGAAAGATATTTAAAGTTAATGGGCATCGATTAAAACATTATTATGAAGGACACATAACCAACTAATCAAATGGTATGTCGGGCTGACGACGTTAAACCAAGCTCTTTATGGGAGGCAACCCATATATATATATATATATATATATATATATATATATATATATATNAATCAAATTATCAAAAACAAAAAGTCACAATTTTTGGCCTCTGGCACTGACGACGCCCGCAGACGGACCAAAGCACCGACATCATCATCAAGAGCATCGATGGTGCTGAGAGCAGTTTTGCGGTTTTGACAGATTTTTGTGGACTTTGGCAAGATTTTGCTTTGTAATAACCACCAGGAGGAGTTTTTAAAGTCATAAAAACTACCTTGGATGACTGGAAACTTCCTATTTTCAAATTCAATGGCCTCTAATTCTAGAAATACTTTCAGGTATGGAGTTCTCAATAGAAGAAAGTTTATCAGTTTTGACGCGCAAAGATTATACGAAAAAGTTATTGTAAAGAAGAGACTTATTACGGAGAGAGGCTTTGTAAATCACGGATTGATTAATCCAAGTTCTTCAATTGATAAAATCATTGAGCAAAGGCGATAGGAGTTCTGTGCTACACTACTACTGCAATTGTTGTACCAGTAGTGATGAAATTCTATGCCAACTTACATGGAATTACTTAAGGAGTTGTATTCGTACGAGGTAAGGCCGTACCATTTACTCCTGCGCTAATCAATGAGTATATGATAGAAAACATTCTAATCTATCCTTATACAAAATTCATCCTTACGAGAGATTTGATGCAAGATGTCTATAATTTTTTTATGGATGAAAGTGATATTTGGGAAATGCGAGATGAAGGATATGTTAGTTTCTCTGCTTCATTGATTAATCCAATATTAAAGCAGTGGCATTTCTTCATTTCTGCAAAATTACTCCCTACCATGAAAATTAGTCGAGTCACCAAAGTAAGTGCTATTTTAAATTATTGCATTCAGATACAAAAACCAATTAATATAGTATCCATCATATTTAAATATGTCAAGGGTATTATTATGAATGGACCAAATTATGGACTTGGGCATCCTTCCATAATTTTTCTACTTTACAGTCAATCTCAAGTTCCATATGAAAGTTGGGAAAAAGTTTTATTACCTTGGGAGCCAATGATTCCTATTGATGATAGTTATATTGGGAATGGAAATGAAGCATTAGATGCTATCTTTAGATCACTCAACACATGCTTCAACCTCATTAATGCCACCAACAGTTGGATGTTCACTTGTTGTGGAAAAGAAATTGAAGAAAATTGAAAGAGAACTTCAGAGTATTATGAATGCAATAGGAGNCAACTTAGTTTCCCAAACGGAACCAAACGGGAATACGGGTAGGTGACTTTACAGTCAACTTATGAGACTTTCTAACGGACTTAACATCCTTCAAAATTTCTTTTTTCATATGAGGGGAAATTGCATGTCCCACTCGTTTAAGTAACTAACTAACAGAACATCCTCCTTAGTAGCAAGCCTTCTGAAGACTGCACTAACTCAGGTGATGGGAATGAATTTCTTTCCCTCCTTACTGTGTCCACGGAGTGATGGTAATGCGGCAGCAATCTTCTGGATACTCTCATATCCATCAGTATCCGTGAGAGGATGGAATCTACTCGCTCGTAGGAGTGGATAAATTTCTGGTAACACCTCTTCAATTCGATGAGGATCCTCCTCAACGTGTGTGTTCTCAGAAGTCTGGGATTTGATGGCCCTTCAAACTCTTCTATTGCAGTTCCTCCTTTGAGTTCGGGTCAGTGGTACAGTCCTTGAGCTCGACTCGATTTCAAACACGGGTGGTGGGAAAGTTAATCCCTCAGTCGGATCTTCAATAACCATCACTTCTTTCCCCTTAGTAGAAACAGGGATAGCAGGCTTGATGGCAGTAGCTTTAGCTTTTTTGCAGGCAGGAAAGTCCTGAAGGCAGCTCAAACTGAATTCTGCAGACAATTCTTGCATTTTTGGAGCAGTGATCATCATTACCACGAATGGGGCTTTCTCGAGGATGACCTCGAGATCATTAAATGCAACTCCGAATTTAATGGTGGGAGCGACGTTACGGGCGCTACGGTCCGTTGGCAAATTGCATGAAAAGATCAGCGTTGGGTAGGCCATTGCAGCAAGCTTTAAAACAGAAAGTTTAGGGTTAGCTATATGGCCAAAAACCTTGTACTCTTTAGTGCAAGCACTGTAAATAGAGGTTGATCTATAGACCTGGCGAGTCTTAATTTATAGGTATTTTTTAACATCTCTATTTAAAAAGGTGTAAAATTCAATTAATATAAAAAAATTTCAAAGTGTGCGCATCACAACATGATTTGGTTTAATTTGCGAAATAGCAAATCAAATTTGGAAGGGAGATGTGAAGAATTTTAGGACCCAGTGCGAGGACCCAATTAGTGGAAAAGAATGCCCAGGTGGAATTAGTCCACTGACACACCTATTTGGGATTCGACCCCATATAAAAATTTAAAGAGTCCTTAATGGCCTTTTGAACCCCTTTGTTTAAAGATGGTTGAACAGCTAGTCCTGAAGTCTAAGGAGTTGGCTGTACTTTCCCAAGACAGAAATTGGTAAAGTATGTCAACGGAAGAAGGGTAATTTGTTCCAAGAAAGGACATGGACACATTACTGATGTGTGAAAATAATATTTCTTGATTTGTATGGAGAGAAAAGCACATCCCCAGCGGAGTCGCCAAAAGCGGTCGTCGTTATTTCGAGGTTGGAGGGGAGTTGCCCGTAAGAAGCTGTCGGTCACCGGAATCGAAATCCCGTCACGCCCACTTCGAAAGGACGTTAAAGTATGAAATCAAACTGACCCCATATTTTTCATAATTTAAAATGAAAGAGCACTGTACCTCAAATCCTATNATTAGTGTGGATGTTTAAAGAAAAAAGATGGATCGAAGAAAATTTGACAGATTAATTCCCGTACCAACCATTCTACAATATGTATGTTCATTACCAGTCGATGGGAGATATTAGAGGAGGAGAAAGCACTGAAGATGAGACAGCATAATTAAAGAATTTGGACTCTCCTACTAGTTTAAAAAACTTATGTACTTAATGTAATTGTGTGGATTTGAATTAGTTTGCTTTGCTTTAGAATTATGAACTTTGATTGCGTGTATAGTTTTGTGTCAGTGTTTAGTGTTGTGGCTTGATTTTGACACTGATTATAATTTAGTTTGCTTAATATATGTGAAAGTGTGATTAGAAAAAAGTGTTTGAAAAAGTGTATTTTCATATATAAAAGTTAGTTTGTTGTTGTTTGTGAAAATGATTGTTTGTGAAATATGTTTGTTTGTGAATTATTGTTAGATAAAAATTTTTGTTTAAAAATACTAAAAAACTTTGGAGAAAATTGAAAGGAAATTGGAAAATTGAAAAAATTGAAAAATGAATCTTAGGCCTTTAGTGCCAACGGTGCCCTTGACCCGAGAACAGCCTTTAACTCCTTAAATTCACGATTTTCATCGTAAACCTCCATGTCGGTGATTATTTCAGGGTTGGTTTGTGGGGTTGCCGATAAGAAGCTATCGGTCGTCGGAATCGAAATCCCGTCGCCCGCTTCGGAAGGACGTTGAAGTGTGAAATCAAACTGACCCCATAATTTTCATAGTTTAAAATGAAAGAGCACTGTACCTCAAATCCTGTATCTATTCCGAAGGATAAACACAAGACTTGAGGATGAGGCTCGATCAAATAAACTAAGGAAAGTATGACGTCCGTTTGGTCTGCGAAAC
>JXCR01094783.1:3794-14728 GCA_002079205.1 Phalaenopsis hybrid cultivar
GGTTTTTAATTTTTTGAAACATATTTTCTATATTGATGCGAAATATTGTTAGGTTTAATACTATTCAAATATATGCTTCTTTCTGTGTAGTAACAGGCCTATTTTCTTCATTTGTAAATTTAGTTTAATCCTCTTTGGTCTTATGATTCCTTGATTTTGCAGGCCTTGCAGGNATAAAGATATGTCCCATATCTATCCCGTGTCGTGTCTATATTCGTGCAACATAGATTACAATTGTGGCTAAAGTATTAGGCTGTGAAGTAGTTGAAATTGAAGGCAATGGCGAACTAAGGTGTGAGTCATGGAAAAATTAGATGTTTGATATTGTGCAAGGAAGTTGGGGTGACATTTGGTGGAATTGTGCTTGAGCATATTGATGTGAAAGGAAGATTTGTGTTTGGTCAAATAGAAAGGAAGGAGATGAGGTAAAAATGTACTACACATGTTTGCGAGGATGAGCATGAAGGTAAATGGGCCTTTATGAGAAACCATGTGGAAATTACATTAATGTTCTTGAGAAGCGAGTGGAGGCTCGTGTGGAATTGAGTGTCAATGATCAAAAGTGGAGAAAAGTGGCATGCACATGAAAAGGGAGTAGATTTGCACTCGGGCAAAGATAGGGACGAGGGGCTTAAGTGAATGCACGAGTGCGTTTGCTCTGAGATTGCTTTATGCAGATATGACAACAAAATGAGTAAAAACATGATGAGTTAAACAAGTGTTTGAATGAGAGACTCAGGGAAGAATGAAGAATGAGAAAATGAGATTGAGAATGAGAGGAAGAAAGAGTTGGGAAAAAGATGATTTGATGGCTAGGCTTCATAAATCGAGTGCATTCAATTCCCAATTATTGTCACAAAATTCCTGGGTCATGCTTCTCTTGAAGAGAGTCATCATAACTTGCTACAAAGTAGTTTAAATAAATTTAAAAATTGTATAAATACTGCATTTTGATATTCCTGAAGTTCTAGTTACTAATAAAACAGGGGCGACTAATCAATCATGTGTTTTCTTGCTGGACCATAAAGCCTGATTTGATGAATGTTATCACATATTTGTTCAAGTCACCACAAATCCTACCGTCCTAATGTACATGTTGTAGTTCATTTATAGTCCTAATTTTTTTTTTTTCAAAATTCTTCTAATGTGACTTGAGGAACATAAACAACAATTTTATTTATAAAATTATTACCCTGAATTTACTTGATGGCAATTAGCCTTTTAGGACTCTCATTTGCCTCATATTTTATTTTTCTGCATTTTTCCACCATTCCTTCTTCATTTATTGTAACATTCCCAATTTATAGTAATTTATGATCTTCGCTAATATTTGTTTTTTTTTCCTCCCATAAAAAATTTACTGAATATGTGCAATATATATTTTTCTACCATCCATTTTAACCACTCTACGTTTTCATTGGTTGTGACTTATCACTTATAAACAATGGCAACCCTTGTTGATTTTTAATACAATTGGGTTGAGTTGAATTTACAATGACATCCTAGCTAATCGTTGGCCATTTCTCATGAGAACTGTGTTAGGCTGTCATATTTCCTGTAGTTAATGTCTTAACAGAAATAAACATTGATTTTGTATTTGTTTCATGAACTTTGACATTGATTTATGGTTTTGTGGGCACTAAGTTAAACTTTCCTCTTCAAACTTGAAATGATTGGCAATTTTACACTTTGCTAATTTCATTTATTGGAGTTAAAATAAATTTTCAATACATGTGCCTTCTATTTGTGCTTTTCTCTCCTAATCACTTATTTGGTTGAATAATTTGATTATTTTGAATTAGCTTTTATTTAGTATTTTTATTGAGTTTTACGTTAGCAAAAGTTCCGCTGTTTAGGGTATTCCCACACATGCTGTAGATTACCAAGGTGCTTGGTTTACCCATACATGCTGTAGATTACCAAGGTGCTGGGTTTTTAATTTTTTGAAACATATTTTCTATATTGATGCGAAATATTGTTAGGTTTAATATTATTCAAATATATGTTTCTTTCTGTGTAGTAACAGGCCTATTTTCTTCATTTGTAAATTTAGTTTAATCCTCTTCGGTCTTATGATTCCTTGATTTTGCAGGCCTTGCAGGGGCAATCTTTGCGAATTGCAGTTATTCAATCTATATATTACTACTGGAAATCAAAGGTGCACAGCTTTGCAAAAAAATAAATGTTTTGGTTTTACATGTATATCATCTACTGCAATCTTCTTTATTATGTTATATAGCTAAGTAGGCCTTAATATCAGAAAGTTGCATTTACTCTGGTTTGTACTTATTTCTTCAAGGCCATTGTTGTTGTTTTTAGAATATTTTCTTATTGATGGCTCGTTAATTTTTGTCAGCGGGAACGTTGGCAGAAACCATTGCTAAGGCGATTACAGGTTAGTTCTGTTGTATTCTGAACATTATAGAAACATTTATTTTTCATATTTATCTACATTTAGGCGCAATACACTTCTGCTTTAATAAAAGCTGAAGTGCCGTTGTTTTATGCTATGTATTAGATAGCACTATTTCATCTCGTATCTTGGTCTTGCACTGCTATATGTACAATTTAATGGCACTAGATAATGCAGTTGTTTTGATCCGTAATAGATTTCTGAATGCTGAATGGAGTTTCAGATCTTTTGTTAGCTCTTGTTAATGCCATGGATAATATTATGTGCCATACTAAGTCGAGCCCAAATGGCCAAATATTTTATTAAGAAATATCTTGTAATGATCATTTTTTCATAGAATTCTTGTTTTATATTTTTTTTCTTATTAGTTATAGCGCATTAGCAGGGTTTGATTCCTAGCATTGAATGCAAAAGATGACCCGAAGATAACAAACATGGAACTTAAAAAATTTTGTTGGGAAAATTGTATATAGCTTAAAGTTCAATCATATTGTACTTGATTTTATATTTCTATCCATTTTCTATTTTTGTAAATATATAGTTTTCAAATGTATGACTACACTTCCACCACCAAAATAGGACCATCATATCTAAACTTATAAATTGGCCCACTTTGGCAGTGTCATTAGTCATTTCTTTTAAATTTCATTAACTGTGAAGCCCTATTTGTCTTGAAAAAGGAAATCAACAACAAGAAGAAGAAGAAGCCTTTATCCCACTTAAGTGGGGTCGGCTACATGAATCATTTTTCTCCATAGCATCCTATTGAGTGTCATAGGTGTTACGCCATTGGTAAAAATTCAACCTCACTGGTCCCAAGCTGAGAGCAGCAGCATGAAGTACCTTACTTCTGATGTTTGACCCATGCAACTGTAATAGTATTTTAGAATTCTAATTAGTTTATGCTAAAAGCGAGATTAAAAGTTTCTTCCTCCATCGGCTTGGTCAAGCCTCTGGAGAATACCATGCTGCACAATAAAGCCGACTTTTATAGGCTTGGTCATGCCCCTTGAGCTCAATGCCATACTTGTAGATTGGGGTTTTTCATAATTTAACAATTCCCACTCTTGCTGCGCCTCTCCATTGTTGAACAGAATATTTACACTGCAAGGAAATAATTGTGGTTTCGTGCTGTCAATTCTCTCTCACCTGAAGCATGCACAACATAGAAGCAAGAAATATAGGGATAAGGAGTTGTTTTTCAGCATTTTGAATTGTAACCCTTCATCTGTACTTTTTATGCGTTCTGCTGTTTGTAGAGTTATGGTATTTATTATTTTTTTTTTCATAAACATGCCTTTTCTTAAACTTACAGCATATGACATTTATTATTTTTTTTTTTCATAAGCATGTCTTTTCTTAAACTTACAGCATTGTGATGTTATTTTAGCAGTCTAACAGTTTTTTTCCTGCTTTTGCAGCCTCCTCCACCGGTTAATGATACAAATCCTTATAATGTTTTTAGACCAAGGGAGAAAGCCCATCGTCTTCACACCAGGAGGGTGGGTACAAGATGTAGTTTAACATTCAAAACGTTTATACATGAGCATGTGGTGGTTTAATTATTCACAGAAATCACCAATAGGTACACCGCAAAGCGTTTACTTTTTTGTTTCATTTTTTTCTTTTCCTTTTAATTCAGATGCAAAGGCGGGAGAACAATGTTCAGTCCTTTGAGAAACTGCGTCAGGTACATAGTACATTTTCTTGCAACTCATGCTAAGAGTAGTTAAAATTGTCATAGTTTGACTCGTGATTGTAATATTGGTATTCACCCGAATGCATTTGAGGTTCTTTTGTTGTTCAGATTAATCCATATCATCTTTCATTGTTTTTATTCTTTTAGCCTAGTTTTAAAGTGATACCATCCCGAAAACCTCCACGAGGCCGTCTTTGTTTAATCAAGATGAGGAGTTTTGAATCGTTGTATCTCATCCTTGGATTCTACCAAATTTCTTTTCAATTTATTTTTTCCCCTTCATATTGAATTTCTGAAGTGATTTTTGTTTGAATCTTTAATTAATATTAATTTGACTATGATTTTTACTAGTAATA
Source organism: Phalaenopsis hybrid cultivar (assembly GCA_002079205.1). Taxonomy (NCBI): domain Eukaryota; kingdom Viridiplantae; phylum Streptophyta; class Magnoliopsida; order Asparagales; family Orchidaceae; genus Phalaenopsis; species Phalaenopsis hybrid cultivar. The sequence continues at coordinate 8,263 of JXCR01094783.1, forward strand.
ACCTAATTTTCTATAGACTAATTCTTATGAACAAGAGCTTTAAACTCAAGAATTCTATTCTGTTCAAATATACCATGGTGGCTAAAACTGTTTTAATTTGTTAGGTTATTGTGTTAATGACGTAGGCGCTCGGTGTAGCGCCAGAATTGGGGCGCAAAACAGTGTCCCGAGCGGGGTGCCTCGAAACGGCGGGGCTGCTCGAAGCTTTGCGTGACACAGGAATCCCGGGAATTCGCGGGATAGCTCGCTGCGGGATCGCAGAACATCAAGAGAAGGATCGCGAACCCACACGCAAGAACAGGGCTGATCGTGAATCTTCATGATCCAGAGTTACTTCATGCACCTTCCACACTCGTCTTCTTCTAGAAAGGCTTTTCTTCTGGATTCTTCTTACCTCCCCACTCCCCTTCCTCTTATTTTGAACTAGGAGGCTATAAATAGTTGTCTTCAGTGCGTGTAGGGGACAAGTTCTAGCAGAGTTGTCTTCCAGTCTTCGGTGTGGAGACCCTTCCCTCTTATTAGGGCTGTAACGATGATAGGTGGTGCTTCGGTTGTATCCTACTTTGAGATGGTGCTTTAAACTTCCAACTACTTCGCTAATACTCACAAATCCTTTTTCCCTAACACTCCACTAGCCACCTACCACCCCCACTGTCCTCCACCACTCTATTGCCACCCCTACTTCCTCCACGATCTTGTCATCCAATCCACCTACAACCAACTACACACAATCACCTACCTACCTAACGGCCGCTCACCCCACCGACGCCGCTACCACCTTCGAATCTCTTCCTATAGCTCTAGCTAGGGCTTGTCTACTATTGTATTTTCCTTTTGTTGAGCCATGGTGTACCATTATTTTTATATTGATTAAAGTTTATTTTTTGTTTTACCCCACATCTCAACTAGTTCCAGTTCATTTGGTATCAGAGCTAGCTCAATTATAGTCCTATTCTAGGGTTCCTAAGGCTTCGCCTCTGCCTGATTCTCCTCTCATCAACTTTTATTCTTCCAATTCCCAACTCTAGCCACACCACTGAAGGGATATATCTGGCTCTACTCAGGAAGAGATACAACGTGAAATTCATTGTCTACAACAGAGACTAACCGAATTAGATGTAGGGAACCAAGAAGAGATTACCTGCCACTGTTATCGAGAGAGTCGTAGGAAAGTCAGAGACGAAGATCTTAAGCCGTTCCACAGAGAAGATCACAGCGATGAAGAATATTGGCCGTGCCTTATTGGTATCTAGTAGCAAAGAAGGCCGAGAGAAGAGGCCTCTTATGGAGGTCAGAGGGACTTTGGCATCAAGATGGATCTCCCAGAGTTCGAGGGAACTATGGATCCCGGTGAATATATCGACTTTTTGCAAACAGTCAAACAAATCATCGAATATAAAAACTTGTTAGAGGACAAGGGAGTCAAGCTAGTTGTAATTAAACTAAAGAAGAATGACTGCTTATGGTGGGAGAATCTACGAAGGTAGAGGAGGAGAGAAGAAAGTGAAAAGATAACTAAGTGGGAAAAAATGAAGAAAACAGTAAAGAAAAAATACCTCCCACTGCAGTATCACCAGGACATGTCCTTAATACTCCACAACTTGCAACAATGAGATATATCAGTCGAGGAGTTCATGACCCAGTCAACCGCCTGCATCTAAAGAGTGAGCTGACATATCAAGAGCACACAATCGTCAGATATCTCGAAGGCCTATGACCCGCCATTAGCAATTTGATACAGCTACAACCATATTGGAAGTTGGAGGATATCCAGACACTAGCTTTGAAGCAATAGTCATCTCTTTCAGACCACCACCTTTAACTAAACAGTCACATGCAACTGCTACACTTGACAAGGGTACCTTTGGAGGAAATAACAGAATTGGACTGATAGGGCATATCAGAGCGGAAAGCAAGCAGAGGATGGTAGTTCCTCCAACATAGTGCCAACCAGAAAGTGTTTCCGGTGCCATGGCTACTATCACATTGCCTTCAGCTGCCAACAAGCCGCGTCGTCACCCTTACAAATCAAGGCGCTGCCGAGGAAGTCGATGAGGAATCAGAGGACAACCCAGAAGAAGAGCTTCAACTCCATGGAGACAAAGAAGAAGCACTAGTCGTTCGGCGAATACTACAATCTGAGCCGTGCGAGATCAATCCTAGATAAGACAACATTTTTCGCACCAAGTGCATCGTCATGGTGAAGGTTTGCAGCCTGATCATCAACAGTGGCAGTCGCGATAACGTGGTATCACCCTCATGGTTAAAGTGTTAGGATTGGATACATAGAAGCTTCCCTAGTCATATTGCCTTACCTGGTTGAGAAAGGGGAATGAGATAAATGTAAATCAACATTGCATAGTTGATTTCTCCATCGGAGACCAGCTACACGAACAAATATGGTGCCAAGTAGCTCTTATGTGCGCCTGCTATATTCTATTAGGTAGGCTTTGACAATTTGATCGCAAAACTCAACACGACAGGTTCAAAAATTCTTATTCATTCAAGAAGGATGAAAAACATATATTTTTACTTCCTGCTAAGGATGCTAACAGGCTGGAGCGATACCGAGGCAGCATTAGCTCCTTGTATCACATTCCTGTAGTCGGTTAGAAATGCCCTTGTAACACTAGAAGGAAGCAATGAAGAAAGAGATGTACCATCAATACTGCAACCATTTATATAGGACTTTCAGGATATTTTGACCGACAACTTACCAAAGGGACATTCAACATAGCATCGACCTTATACCGAGATCCATATTGCCAAACTGATTAGCCTACAGATTAAGACTTGTGGAGTATGAAGAACTAAAATGGCAAGTGCAAGACCTCATTACAAGGGGTTAGTCCGAGAAAACACCAGCCCGTGTGCAGTCCCGACCCTGATGGTCCCCAAAAAGGATGAATCGTGGAGAATGTGCATTGACAGCTAAGCTATCAACAAGATTTCCGTTAAGTGCAGACTTCCTATACCCCGCTTGGATGATCTTTTAAACCAGCTTCATGAAGCCACTATCTTCTCCAAGATATTCTTGCGCAGCAGATATCAACAGATACATATGTGCCCAAGGGACAAGTGAAAGACCGCCTTCAAGGCGCGGGATGGACTTTATGTGTGGACTGTTATGCCTTTCGGTCTGTCGAACGCACCTAGCAATTTCATGTGGCTAATGAACCAAATTTTCCGACCTCACATTAGAATGTTTGTCGTCTATTTTGACGACATTTTAGTATACCTGGTCAGAGAAAGATCCCTTACATTGCTTGAAGGCAGTATTCGAGGTACTTCGAGCCGAACAACTATATGCCTATCCGAAGAAATGTCACTTAATGACAAACCAAGTATGGTTTATGGGTTACATTGTCTAGTGTAGGCATTCAAATGGATCCTGTAAAAATAGAAGCCATTGTCAACTGGGCTGCACCAAAATCATTCATCGAGCTGAGGTAATTCTTGTGGCTTGTGTAGTTCTATTGAAGCTTTATCAGAAACTTTAGCACTATCACCTCGCCTCTGACTGAACTTTTGAAACGGAAGAAATTTACTTGGACAACAACAACCCAGGACAACTTTGTCATACTTAAAGAAAAGGTGACTCAGGCCTCCGTGCTAGCACTACCTTCAACCAATTTTTCGAGGTAGAATGTGACGCCTTCTCGTGGTTATCAGAGCAATACTAAGACAAGGAGGGAATCCCATCGCTTTTTTCAGTGAAAAATTGAACGAGTTCAGGAGGAAATACTCGATTTATGAAAAGGAATACCATGCCATCATAAGAGTTCTGGAACACTAGAGTCATTACCTATTGACAAACAGAGGAATACCACACAGATGCACTTAGTCATTGATCACGTCCATGCAGGCGCTAGTTGTGGCCTTCGAGATTATTAAAGATCTATTTATGAAACAGTCGAAGATTTTGAGAACATATAAGAGCAATGTCAAGAAAAGCCAATAGGGCAATATTACTGTACAGATGAATATCAGTTTCACCAAGGTCAGTTGTGCATTCCTTGGTGTTCAATAAGGGAAGCTATTGTTTAGGAAGGCCACAACAAAGGACTAATAGGTCATTTTGGCAAGGACAAGACTCTCGCACTGGTAAGAGAACATTTTTTTATGGCCAAAGCTAACAAAAGATGTCAAACAACATCTTAAACAATGCAAGATTTGTCATCTGACAAAGACTAGAGCTCAAAACGCAAGATTATACACACTTCCAGTATCGAGGCACCAATGGTGGATGTCGGCATGGATTTCGTGCTAGGACTTACAAGAACTCAAAGAAACAAGGATTCTGTAATGATTGTAGTAGACAAATTCTCCAAGATAACCCACTTTGTGCCCTGTCACCGGACACTAGAAGTCTCTCATATCACCGATCTATACTTCAGGGAGATTTTAAAATTGCATGGGATTCCCAAAACTATCACCTTTGATAGAGAGTCAAATTTCCAAGCCATTTATGGAGGACACTATGGGGAAAGCTTGGCACTAAACTTCAATTTAGCTTGATAGTACATCCACAAATAGACGGTCAAACAGAGGTAGTAAACTGGAGCCTCGGTAATCTTCTGTGGTTTTTGTGGGGAAAAAAACATAAAACACTATGATCTCATCCTATAGTCTAATTTGAATTTGCCTATAAACGATTCATCAACCAAACTACAAGGAGAACTCCCTTCATGATTGTGTACAGGCGCAATCCGCACACTCCATTTAAATTGATACCGCCCCGCCATCTTTAGAAATTAGCAAGGATACCACAAAACAAGTACACGAGATGCAGACGCTCCACAAAGTTAGTAAGGAAATTGCTAAGAAGAATCGAAAATACCAGGCATAGACTAATAAATCAAGGAAGAAAATAGCGTTTCAGAAAAGTGACCTCGTATGGATCCAGTTAAAAAAGTTGAGATTTCCTGCAGGATCATACGGTAAGCTTAAACTGAGAGCAGATGGACCTTTTAAAGTAATTCAAAAATTGAACAACAACACTTATAAGATCGATCTGCCTGAGAAATACAACATTTCAGTGATGTTCGACATCGACGACTTGACACCATACTTTAAAGAGCATGGAGCTTTGATAAACGAGGTCGAAGCCTCTCCAACCCCGGGAGACTGACACAAGCACTTGTTCAACGTCCGACTTAGGACGCAGAACAACGCCCCGAGCGGGGCGCCTAAAAACAGCGGGGCTGAAGCCCCGCAACACCACGCGAAACCGCGCTAAGCTTCATGATATGCGGGAATCCTGCAAATGCACAGGTAGCAGGACGATTTGTTGCAGGATCTCAAAATAACAAGAGAATGATCGCAAATCTGTGCGCAGGAACAAGGCTAATCGCGATTCTTCACGATCCGGGGCTACTTCATGCACCTTCCACACTTGTCTTCTTCTAGAAAGGCTTTTCTTCTGGATTCTTCTTACCTCCCCACTCTCCTTCCGCTTGTGTAGAACTAGGAGGCTATAAATAGCTCCCGCCGGTGTGTGTAGGGCACAAGTTCTAGTAGAGTTGTCTTCTAGTCTTTTGTGTGGAGTCCCTTCCCTCTTGTTAGGGCTGTAATCGACGACAGGTGGTGCTTCGGCTGTATCCTGATTTTAGGTGTTGTAAACTCCTTCACTAATACTCACTAATCCCTTTTCCCTACCACTACACTAGCCACCTACCACCCCCACATTCCTCCACCACTATATCGCCACACCTACTTCCTCCACGATCTCGCCATCCAATCCACGTACAACCACCACACACAATCACCTATCTACCTAACGGCCGCTCACCCCGCCGACGCCACTACCACCTTTGAGTCTCTTCCCATAGCTCTTGCTAGGGCTTCGTCTATTACTGTATTTTTCTTTTGTTGAGTCATGTTGTACCACTACTTTTATATTAATGAAAGTTTACTTTTTGTATTACACCACATCTCAATTAGTTACGATATCAGTTAATATGAACTTTTCCCATATTTTGAATAAAAGTGAGAAGTTTTGAGGAGGGATATTCTGTCTTTTTTTATTATTTAGATGGATTGGTTAGTGTCGCATATTTATTATTTGATAAGCATGACCATGATTAGCAATGTATTAAATACGGTTCTGAAATGGCAGTTTTTTAGGAGTAGGTTTGGATGTGCTCCAGGTAATTGTTCTAGATTTGTTATGCTTTAACAGGGCAGTTTTTTTTTTTTTTATGTTATTCATAGTGAAAATTCTATCATTTACTTTTAATCTATTTCTTGATGCATGCTAAAAGGACAAGAGGTGTACCAGTGAGACTTCATGGTGTAGTTTATTCTTTATTGTCATCTGTAATATTTAACTTTCTTTCATATTTAATTAGCGGATTTGAGTTCTCTCATCCAATTTTTTAGTTGTTTGATTGTCTTGATATTTCAATGAAGTGCAAATTACTATATAGTTGTGTTATTTGCAGCATGTATCCAAATGGGTGAGTTC
>JXCR01094786.1:15028-89240 GCA_002079205.1 Phalaenopsis hybrid cultivar
ACTTTAATCAATTTGGTCATGTTGGGCTAGGCTTGGGCCTAGCTTGAGTTAGCCTTGGGCTAAGTCCAAATTGATTGTTGTAAATGGTCAATAGCGACCTCATGAAGAGTTTTGAACATGAATTGGATGCCAATTTGGAGGTTAAGGCAATCAATTGGCCTCATGAAGAGTTTTCAACATGAATTGGATGCCAATTTGGAGGTTAAGGCAATCAATTGGGGGAAATTTGGGGACTTAGCCAATTTGGGGCTAAATTTGGGAATTTTGGATTTAGGCCAAAATAAAATAGATTTAAAATTTGGGGACTTATCCAATTTGGGGCTAAATTTAAGAATTTTGAATTTAGGCCAAAATCAAATAGATTTGAGGCTTCACCAAGGCCAAATGATGGTTGATTTTGATGTGTAGGAATGTTGTAAAGATTATGCAACATTAATTGAGGCCAATTAACTAGGCTATGGGTTCAATTGGGTGATATTGAGTCATATGGTCAAAATTGGGGTTTTGACCCAAATCAAAATTGGGCTCAAATCATGGACCAATAATATGGTCAAAATTGGGGTTTTGACCCAAATCAAAATTGGGCTCAAATCATGGACCAATTTGAGCTTGGATTGATTTTAGTTTGCTCATATCAAAAGTGAATTTGAGTTTAGGATTGGAATTGGGGTCAATTAAGATCAAATTGGTGGACATTTGAGTTGGATTTGGGGAAATTTGGGTCTTTAAAGGTTAATTTGGAGATTTTGGTCAAAGATGGTCAAATTGGCCAAATTAGGTCATATAGTAGTTGAAAGAAATGAAATTGGGAATATTTGTGATTTATTGGGATTTTCTGGGAATTTTTGGAATTTTTGGAATTTTGGATTATGGAGGGGTATTTTGGTAATTTGGGGTACCAATCATCACCAATAAGCCATGGACCAAAGGAAACTCCATTTTGGGTATGTAGCCAAACCATAGCCCTAGGGCCAGTAGGTTTAGGGGACCATCTACATGAGTAACCCAAAAGGTCAAGGGATCGAGGCTAGAAATTTGAGTTCAGGGTTGTGAGTGAATGTGGGTGTAGATGAGTGTAGTGCGTGCCTTAGCTCCAGACCAACACCCAAGGTCAACCCTAAGCTCCAACAATCTTAAGGGTGACTCATCTTGAGTTTCCCCCACAGTGACCCCACCTACTAAGTATTTAGAGGTTGAGACCAACATGTGGAACTCCAAGTTGAGCAAAGAAAATGGTAGAATTTCTAATGGTGAGGGTTCCAGTTTTCTAAGAATAGTCAACAGGGAAAGTCCTATGGCTAGACCCTAGGCTATTAAAGAGGAGAAACTAAACCTCAACAAAAAATGAGGTCAACAGATATCAATCTTCATCGCCTTCCTCATCCTCATCATCATCATCATCATCTTCTTCTTCTTCTTCATCATCATCATGATTTGGAGCACATGGAGTGAAGCTAAGACAAGTTGGAAATTCCACATTATACTCAGATATCTAACCATAGCTTCCTCATATGCTATATCATGCTAAACTCTCCTATGCTTATATTCATCATTGTAAGCATGCCTTGCTTCAATTCCTTTTGTCCTATTCTGCATATTCACAATATCCATTTGTTGAATCATGAGCTACTCCATAATATTTTCAGGTGAAGTAGTGCAAGAAGTAGATGCCCCTGTAGCGATGTAGAGGGTCTATCACTACCTAAACACTTTGAACCGTATGCTTCCCATAGGATTTTGTGGCTGCAGCTTTTCCTCATTTCTATTGGACTCTACTCTTAATTGCTCAGATAAAGTGAAAATCAGGGCAGGTTAACTCAAACCACTAACTGTAGCACTGCTAGCTATACTTCAAACATGATGAACCATCAGAGCACCAACATATACTGCCTTCATTTTCTGAATGCAGAAGCTTAGCTCAGCTTTATCCTTCCTTACTTCACTTAGATGATTTGTTGGTAGTGTTTTAGCAGAGATGAAGTGGTGTCATACCTTTGAGTGAATAGTCATAATGGAAGCGGAGAAGTTAACTTTCTTATTATTTTTAATCTTTTATTTTGTTCTTCCATCAGGCAGAAAGTCAATCACTTCATCAAGTGATGAATCAGTCATCGCAAATGCAGTGTATTCACAATGAACTGCATTTCTTAGCCCATAAAAAGCATTGATCCTTTCTCTTGAAAAATCGACACGCTTACCTCTCACAAAGAAGTGATCATCAGTGGAGAACCACAAGTTGGCATAAAACTTTCAAATCATAAGCACAATCGCTACTGTAGTGAAGTAGCAAAACCTCTCCATATTTCTGGCGACGATCAACTCCTCAATCTCGTCACTCGGGTTAGCAATGCCCGTTTCTGGATCATTTTTCTCGATTCCATTTGAGTATTATAACAATGTTGGGCTTTAAAATTGACAAATTTTCTCGAGTCAATGTCTCCTATCGTCTTCTCTTTCTTTACACGTGGAGCCATTGAAATTTCTATGAAAATCTAGATAAAATCTAAATAAAATCCAAATAAATCACAAAATAAAAAATTTAACTCCCCAAGTAAAATTATTTGGTAAAAAACTTTTCACCATGGGTTTTTTTCGTGCTTTTCCATCAAAACTCCCAAATTTTGGATCTTCCATAATGTAGGAAAAGTCCATGGTGAGTATAAAAAATTTCTAAGTTAAAGTGAAGCTCTTACCAAGGGATGATGAAATCTAAGTTTTTTATTAGATTCAACATCTTTTAATTCATAGACTCAACTTATTTTATCAATTATAGTTAGCTGATTCAAAAGCTATAAATATCAAAACAGTACACTCTTAAAAGCTGCTTTCAACTTCTCTATATTCTGAGACAGAAGAGTCTTGGCTTCTGGATCAAAAGCTTATCCTCAAGGTTAGCTATAGTATAATGAGGTGATAGATAAAACCTTCCTCGAAAGAATCAACAAAATTTTCTTCCAGTGCATGGAGATCACAACATTATACTTCTCTTCAAAGGGTCTACATCCTCACATGAAAATCTTGCAAAGACTTTGTGCATTGATTGAGGTATGCTCATGACTTTCTTAAGTCTTTTTTAGTATCCCTAAGTTTTCGCTGTTGCTGAAAAAAAATCACTATCAAGGATAAGTCATCTCGGTACTTTTTTAACTGATTCTCGAAGAACAGTACTTCTATTTTACAAAAGTTATTTACCTTCTTACGCTCGTTAATAATTTGTTCAATCTTTGCAAGCTTGGTCTTCCTTGTTTTAAAAAAATGCCAGGTCATCTTCAAAGTGTGTCGACATCGCCTTCTCAAGAGTTTAGTATCTTCGCTGATTTTTGGGTGACCATGATTCCCCTGACATCAACTTCTTGAAGCGACGCGAAAATTTCCTTCATAAAGAATTTTATGAAGTATGCCTACAACACAATAAATCCCATAAAAAATGCAACAGTAGCATGGAAAATTCCCTTTGGAAATTTCCAAAATGGTGCAAAAAAATCTCCTAAACAATGCATGATTTGTGCGAAAAATTCCCTAAAAAAATACCACAAAAATGCATAAAATCTCGTTTAACGTAGGCAAAAGCAACACAAATGGGGGAACTTTATCATCCAACAAATAGGCAGGGAGACTCAAGTTAGTTGGCCAATGAAGCTCCGTTGATCACATAAACATGATGCAAGACTCTTTTTAGAAGGTCTAGTGAGCTATGCTTTTTTGTACAAATAAGTTAAAAGAACCCAAATTTTTGCTTCTCTGTTCTCTTATTTATAAACTCAAATAAGCTAAAAAATTGTCCAATTAGGTCTACCCTAATTGTCCCGCCTCCACCGTCTAATCCAGCCCAAATCTGTCGCTAAATCACTTATTCACACTAATATGTCTCAATCTCCCATTCCTCAGATTCTATGTAGCCCAAATCATCTGATCTGGCTTAATGAATCAGGATCCAGTGCATGTGGATTGAGATCTGTGTGATCATAAGATTAAGTAAAAACACACTAATCGTGCGACCATGCAGTCGAACACGTGGCCTGGAATGTTGGCCCAACCCACAATGTTGACTTGACATGTTGCACTAATCTGATCCGCTCCACTTTCTCAACCCGCTTCATTGGTTTGACCCACTCCATTAGCTTGATAAACTTGATTAGCTAGACCCGCTCTCTCAGACGCCACACCACACATTGACTTGCCTCGCCTCACCTATGCTACCACCTACTAATGCCACTTCACCATCACCACCGATGCCACCCTCGAATCTCTGCCACCATCCTCCTTCATGCACTGCCTCTTACTACTTTCATCTGCTGTCGAAAAAAATAGAGCATTACAAAATTTTTTGAATATTATCTCATTTTTGTGATCATGATAATTTTTGGACGAGTGTGCGAAAGCGCCAAAAAATATGAGGCAATTGATACGTCAGCAACAAATATTATTTTTCTAACCTTTGTAAGCTCAATCCACTCGAGACTTGACTCATTAGCTCATGATTAGCCGTTTTTAGATGATAACTAATACAAAAAATACTAAAAACCAATTATATTTAGTACTTCGATATCTTAAAATTCTTAAAAATATTTAAGAAAAAATAAAATTTTATATTTTATATAAGTGATTTCTTATTATTGATCTCATAATTGCTCATTCTATTTATATTTTATTACAAAGATGGCATGAGTTAATGTTGTTCTCACTCTTTCTTAAAAAATAAGCTTTTTTGCAATGTAGAATTAAGGATAAACTTGAGCTAAAACTCGATTAATTAACCAATCTAAGTTCTAACCTCGAGTTTGACTCTACTTATTTACATCACCAACACCTATTCTTAAATTTAAACTTAAATTGTCTTTCTTTTTATGTTAAAACTAAAATGTTTCTAAATCGCTAAGATTTAAGATATATACACTGTTTCTCATTTTTTTGTCTCATACATTTAAATCTTCAAAATAACTATCAAATAATTTATTTAATTTATATTATATTTAATATCTACCTTGGCATATAATTTTTGAAATTAGACGTCATAAAAAGAAATTTAGTAATATTAAAGTATATCTAAATCAAATTTTATTAGTAGCCAAACAAACCCTTAAAGCAGCCCCGCTTTTTTCCAATTCCTCTTGGATTCAGTGGAGCTTTAATGAGAGAAATTCTTTGACTCATTCTGGCTTGTATTACTATTACATTCTTTTTCTTTCTTTATCCATTCAATTTTTTTTTTTTAATTTTCCAAATCAGAATGGACCACGGGCAGACAATATCTATGGCTACTTTATGTTTTTTTGTTTAATTCAAATAACCAAGTGATTTGATCCAAAATGGGTAAAACTCTAAAATAAGTGCAATAAAAAGAAAAATGAATTTGATCACAATCATATTTTTTGTTAAAAAAATTAAATATATACCACAAATATTTTAGGAAATTGTATATCTAACACCAAAAATTTGATGTTTATATTTATAATATTGGTGTTTTAAATCTATGCATGAAAATGTGAAGTTCACTTTTAAAATATTAAATAGTGAAAGTGATATTTTTTTATGCAATATTAAAGATTTAAGTATTATGCATGATATAAAATATAAAAAAACATTCGAATTTAAGCGCAAGTTAAGCATGGATTGAAACTAGCAAGTGTGAATTTCAATTAAGTTTGTTCGGAATTAGAAAAACTATACTTGAAAAATATGTGTTTTTGTATAGACAAATTAATATTATTGGTAATTTTCATGAGATGCTAATGACTGTGTACTAGAAAGATAAATAAATAAATAAACAAATAAATAAATAAATAAACTTTCACTTTGTATATTGAAGAACATAAAAAATTTGTGCCGTATTTAAATCCCGTGCATGTATTTTTGTGTTAATATATGCACATGCTTTTTTAACTCAAATCAGCTTTATTGATTGATTGGTTTTGGTGAAATGTTTTCCTTTTCTATTAAGATGCATTAGTCTAACTTGCAAATAAACATTAATAATAATAAAAAGAATAATAATGCTGAATTATATATATATGATTATATATATATATATATAGATAGATAGATAGATAGATAGATAGATAGATATAAGGAAATATATAGCTTTTAGGTTGAACTAATAATCTATCTTCCAAAAACAATAAAAAATAAGTCAAATTTTAACTCAAGTCCTAATAAATTTATAAGTTAAAATTGCCTTGAATCCAAATCATATCAAGCCATTCTATTAGAAAATTTGGCTTAACTTAAAATTAAATTATTACTATCCTACTTTCTATTAATATGTCAATTAAGGCATAATCTGAAAAAAATTTATGACCACTTTATTCTAAAAACTTATTATTTTTTATTCTTACTTATGTGGAAATTATAAATGAAAAATTATAATTTGTAAGCACTTAGACTTTTAGGAAAATTAATTAATAATATAAAAGAAGTGTACAAAGAATTGATTTACGTAGCACAAGTAGTCCCTATCATGAAATGGATAGTGCCGATGATAAGAAAACAGCGATAAAAAGGATTGCTGATGCAATATATAAATAAAAAAGGATAAATAACCTATTAATTTTGTATCACTTGTTTAATGAACATGGCAGCATTAATGCCCGGCCTTATCATAATACCGATAAAGTTCTTGATGAGGATCGTAATCATATAAAATGTTATCTTGGAAGAATCTTCTAATAGAATAGATAACAGTTTCCTTAATCTCTAAGAGAATGAAATGCACTACAGATTTATTGATCACGAGTGGCATCCGATTGTGCACAACAAGACAAGCCCGGCCGGCGACAATATCGTGACAAATTAGGAAAACTACGAAATAAAGCGAGAATGGATGGATGTCCATATCAAATATGATGTTACATGCATGAATATTGGCATATACCATCCCCTATGTATCACGAGGGACTTTTGTGCTATTAAATGTATGTAGAGATGGATGAATGGGAAGATGGAAATTATGTGGAACGCTTTTTACCTTTTTAAAAAAATCAATGGACAGGTTCAAGTCATATATGACTATATGTTAATTTGAGTCAGGTCATTCAAGTCATCGACAGAGTTTGATTCTTGTTTAACAAGCTATTGATGGTGGTGCTCTAATGTCAAACGTATTAGTTAGAAATAATTTGCCAGACAAAATTTTCTTACAAATTCTTTACATATCACAACACAAAGTAGTAGCACTATTTTTAGTGCTCCCTTAGCCTACTCTACAACATTGCTTATAAGCACTCCTATATGTAAAGATATGGCAACGCTTATAAGTTTTGTCGTAGTCTATTTAATTCTACATCAACTCACTAAGACATATCTCGTGTGGTGTCTTGATGCGCATTTCTCTCCTTTTATACACTCGGATTGATCTATAAGTTATATTTAGTATTCTCGTGGGTAAGCGGATTGTCTGTAATGAGATACATAGAAGTATCCTCCCATCTCTTCCTGAAATAGTCAATGGAGGCACCAAGATGTCTAGAATTATTTTCTAGTCACTGTGTGACCACTTGCAAAATCTAACACATCATTTCTGATTTTTGGCCACCAAAATATTGCAAGGAGTCATTATAAAATTTGAAGGAGTGCTGAAAAAGAAATTATATCCAATTTATGTTTTACCAACTTTTTTTAACTAAAATTGAGAGAATTTTTTTTCTTGATTGTATGAAAGTTGTGTTTTCATTTATGGAAAGAATCATCATATGTGTGTTATGCGAGCCTCTTTGCCTTTATTAGTTCTTTTCATAAGTTTTCCATATGGATTTTTAACGTTCATTATTATTTTCTTAGGAAAATCCTATCACTTATCAAATATATTAAAGCTCTAAATATAAAATCGTAAACACTTAATTCATGCAAGTATTTGTTTGGGTTTCTTTTCATTTATTCTTAGAGCATTCAATTGATAAAACCATTATCCCTTAATCATTTCTTTTGGACGGATCGAACAATTTGCTATAACCTCATTTTGATCAAGATGAACTGTGGCGGCATTGGATGTGTATGAATGTTTGTTTTGTTGTGGATGAAATGGACATTTGTTCTTTGACCTGAATGAGGATCTATTTGTTGTATCAACATTTCTTTTGAGCGAATCAATTTGTTGTAATTCAACCTCAATAAGAATCAAAAGAGTTTTATTCCTTATTATGTTGGTTATTCAAACAATTTAAACTTCTTATTGATACTTAGTAGGTAGTATCGATCAGCTCATAATTGGGATTATGGATTTTGCTTATTTAATTAAGTTCATGAGGAAGACAGTTTCCATTAACCTGAGTTGTAGTGTAAGCATTATCAGGATTTCTGTTATTTGAACATACTCATTTAATGTTTTTCTGCTTTCATATATATCATCAATGAAAAACAATGGTATTTTCAAAAAACACTTTAAAAATGCAGCTTCACAGTCCATCATATACTGCATATATTATAGATTAAGCTCTATGAAGAAAACCTTCCCATGCATCGTTCCTTGCAAAGTTTTCAACAAATATTATATTTTTTATATTTAGGAATATTTACATATGTAGCACACAATGCTAATGTGTGTAACTTTGAAAGTTTATATGTGAGATATGAAACATTAGAGTTGTGTGCTATCTAGAAATGACATGCGGCACCGCATCTCTTAGAGGAGATATCTCAGCTGATGAAAAAATTAGCCTAGAATATGCTTGCATCTCCCCTCATGTCTTCCAATTTATTGCACTGTTGCTGGAAAATAGTTATATCATATTTCAGTGATGAGGAAAGATGTTATACCATTATTTTGACACCTAAAACCTAAATCTTATGTAAGGATTATAATATGCTTAAACTCTTATGCAAGTAACTCCAATCTACAATACAAAGTATTACATAAAAATATCACTATTTTAAATTTAAAAGAATAAAATACATCTTTTCATCCATAGACAAGATGACATATACGTTTAAAGTTAAAGCAAAGGAGTTTGATAAGTTAATATGTTGGAATTAAGAGGTATATATGTAAATCTTTCTATAAATTATCTCCTTAAAAATCAAATTCTCATTTTTATGCATCGGTTTATTACACCAAACTATTATAAGTATAAATATCAATCATCATTCTCTTATTTGAAAATCTCATATTTCCTTTCGCTTCTAATGAAGTTCTAGATCATCAGTCTGGTTGATTATATATCTAGATTAAATTAATGATACATTTGTATAAAACTAGTTCATACTCATTTCCAAATTTTATAGTTATACTTATAACATATAGATTTTAATCTTCGCCATTGCTAAATTATTTTTCTTTGGTAGCTCTGATGATTGGTAAATGTCCAATCATAAGAGTTTCTTATGTTGTATCATACCCGTCGATCGCCAAATTGGAAGTTGTTGGTTGTCGGAATAGAAGTCCCGACGTTGGGTTTAATTAGTTTATATATATATAGTTTGGAAAAAAGTAGTATTTAAAATTTTGAAAATAAAAAAGCAGATCGATCTAATATCCTTAGTAAGTTAAATAATCGAGCCTAACATCACAAGCAATGCACCTATCCCAAAGGGTAGACACACTATTTATTCGTAAGACTCGGTTAAATAAACTAAAGAATTAATGACATCCATTTAAGTCTGCGAACAACCATTTTTTATGTAGACGATAAGTTCCCTTATTTAATACAAAAAATTAAATAGGGTTTATAATAAGCTCGATTCTTGAAAATTTCCTATAAAGGCAAACTCTTATAGTTAATTACATCTTAGATAACTTAAGTTACAGAAGAAAACTCTCGATAAAAAACACGAGATATTGTCTTCAAAGAGTTTCAAAGGATAACACTTTTCAAAAAGATTGGACAAAAAGGTGTGAATAGAGAATGACTCAAATTTGAAACATTGTATTTTGGAATTCAAAGGAAGAAGAACTAGGGGGTGTCATAGATTTTGAGGAGAACCGCAGTGACTTCCCAAGCTATCCTATGGTTTAATTTCAATTTAGAGGATAAATATTTAAATATTTCATTCTGTCAATTTTAGTAATTTGGGCTTACATTCGGTGAGACAATCACACAAATATCCTAGAAGATGTGTGGATTTAGGTCGTGACGAATGACAACCTCAGAATCCTAAAACAGGTTAGGGCATATATTGTATAGCAAGGCTATACAAAGGCTTAAAGATGAGTTGAGGATTTATATTGCACTAAGTAGACAACTTCGAAATCTTATGGTTCGATTGTTTAACTCTAAGGAATAGTTCAACCACTGTAGACATGTTTTGTTGTTGAAGATGATTATGCTGCCCATAATGCTAGCTCCAAGCTCCTTATCGTACCAAGTTTAAGTTTTCTAATGTATCATGTACTGATGTCAAATAGAGTGTTTCCTAAAGTAATGGTTATTCAAATATTATGGGGGATGTTATAGTTGTTTAGAGCGACATTGGTTAGGATCCTACGGTTCCTATTGACCTAACTTTAGGTTGAGGTTTAGTTTTCCCTCTTTAGTAGCCTATGGTTTAGCCAGAAGATTTTCTTATTGGCTATTCCTAGAAAACTAGAAAAGAAATTCTCACCATTAGAAATTCTAAACTCCTCCTTGCTCGATTTGAAGTTCCACATATTGGTCCTAACCTCTAGCACTTACAGGTGGGGTCAGTATGGAGAATCTTAAGGAGAGTTCCCATAGGCTTGTTTGACCTTAGGGCTGACCCTAAGTCTTGGTCTGGAGTTATTTCACTCACTTGGACTCACTTTCACCCACAATCACTCACAAACCCTGAACCCAAAATTCTTGACTTTGATCTCTTGATCTTTTCTGAGACTCATGTAGATGATCCCCTAAATCCACTAGCCTTAGGTTAGGGTTTGGCTAAGACAAGTACATAGAGGATCCAAATAGAGATTTCATTTGTCCATGGCTCATATAAGGTGGTTGGTACCCCAATTCTACCAAAGTGTCCAACTTGGCCTTTTGCCCCTAATTCAACCCAAATTACATAAATGCCCTTGAAACCCTAAATTTGGTAAAAATCCTCAAATTCACCCAAAAATACGAAAATTTGTTCAAAAATCATTTCAAACCATTTAAAAAGACCCAAATTACCAAAGAAACACCAAAAAAATTTAAAATTACCAAAATACCCCTAAACTTTCCAAAATTACAAAAATACCCTTGACACCCCAAACTTTTCCAAAACCTCCAAAATCACCTCAAATGTCCCTAAAGTCAATTTGAACCCTTCAATAGAACCCAGTTTGGTCAATTTGACCATTTTGACTAAAACCCCCAAATTGCCTTTAAAAGCCTAATGTCCTCAAATTCACCTCAAATGTCCATCTATTTGAGCCTAATTCCCCTCAATTTCAATTCTAAACTCAAATTAATCTTTAATTTGATCAATCCAAACCAAGTTAAAGCCTTATTGGCCCCATGCTTTGAGCTCAATTTTTATCTAATTCAAAACCCCCCAATTTTGGCCCTATGACTTAATCCCACCAACTTTAACCCCATAGCCTACTCAATATCCTCAATTTGGACCCTGAATTCTTCATAACATTTATGAAAATCAAGTTTGACCTTCAATTGGCCTTGGTCAAGCCTCAATTTCTCTCAATTTTGCCCCTAATCTAAAAATCCCCAAATTTGCCCCAAATTGGCCATAATTCCTATTCCCACAAAATTGAATGCCCTAACCCCAAAATTGGCACCCAATTCATGTTGAAAACTTTTCATGAAATTCCTATGGACCATTTTAAACCATTAATTTGAACTTAGCTCAACCTTAGCCCAACCTAGACCCAAGTCTAGTCCATTATGCCCAAATTGACCAAAATCTCAAAATCATTCAGATTGAGCTTCCAATTGAACTCAAAATCACTTCAATCGTTCACCAGAAATCTTCATAAAAATCATCTACACAATGTTGATCAATCAATTGGGCTCAAAGTTGTGGCTAGCCTATCACAAACCAAACCTTTGACCATTTGAACCTAAAATTGGACCCATGTACCAAAATTAACTTAGTTATCCTAAGGCCACTAAATTGATGACTCCACAGCCACTAAGCTCTCCCATAGACCAGGCTAAACCATACTAAACCCACCCTAGATGAGATATGGACCAAAGGTCCCCTAAATTAAGGGATTTGTTTCCTAGATTGCTTAGGCCAAAGATAACTTTGACAAAATCTATCACTAACCCAAATTAATGGTTGTGATAGATTCCTTTGAGGTTTCTCAGCCACCTAAACAGCTCCCCTGCCATGGCCAACAACTCTAGTCACCAAAGGAGCAAAAACCGAGAGCCACCACCCCTAGATCAAACCCAATTTTAACCATAGAAGCCACCTCATCCCAATGACTCTTTAGAGCTTCTTAGCCCTCCACCTAAGCAGCTCTTTGCACCCATCAATTTCCCTTGAGCTTCCCTCTAAGCTCCTCTATTTAATCATATCCTCCATGGCCAAAAGGAGGTGTGCTAAATATCTTTGGGGAAACTCTGTCCAATTGCTCTCAGACACTCTCCAAGAACTTGTAAGCTCAATGCCACTCTTTTCCTCCAGTGATCCCCACTATGGAAGCCCAAATTTGAGCTCAATTATCAACTAAAACTAGGACATCTCTCCACAGTCCAAAAACTCAAATTAGTTGTGCACACACCATCGTCATTGTGAGAGGAGTTGATTCCCCATAAAAACCCCCTCCAAAATATTTCTAGCATAGACTTTGATCAACACCTTAAATTGAGCTTGATTAGATTGATACCTAAAAAATTCACCAGGGCACAAGACTTCATTCGGTGGTTTGTTGGGTCCAATCAAAGCTACCACAATCATCTGATTGAGACCTCCCCTCTCAAAGAAAGGTATTGAGCTCTATCCCTAGCCCAAGCTTATTTTGATTCTCCATTTTTAATGACTTGATTTTATTCTTGATCAATAGCATAGATGTGTTCGTCTTGAGTAGATGGAGGTTTAGAAACAAATCCCATATAATTTGGTTGAGTCTAGATGAAGATCTTAAAGTTTTAGTGTGAATTGTTCTCAGGTTTAAACACTTGGGGATGATAACGGAGATTCGTTCGATCACGTGTGTATAAAACCAACCAACGAGATTGCAAAAAAAAAAAGGAATGGGACACGAACCGCGGGCCGAGTCAGTGTTGAGGCGAATGGCAACGCCGAACCAAAAGATGCCGCATGGAGCTTCGGAGCTGCCGTAGGTTGACGCGATGCCGCGTCACTTAAATAGAAAAATAAGGATTTCCTTATTTATTTAAATTCCCATAACTTAAAAAAATCATATCATTGTGTTGAAACATCATAAAAATTAAAGAAAACTACCCTCTTACTCAGTGAACAAAGAAAAATAATGCGGAATAAAAAAAAATTATTTTCTTATTCCTTGATTTTTAATGAATTAAATACCCTTTTTGGTATTTCAGTTCTCCATGACTAAGCATTGCCTACCATGGCTTGATATTTTGAGGGTTTCTTCCTCATGACAGAGGCCATGTCCTCTAATTTTTCCATGGTCAGAGGGTCTATGCTTTTAAACCTAATTTTCGAGCTCGGATGACTATTTTGGCTATATTAATTATATAAATCAAAATATCCATTTGAAAATTATGGGAATAATTTTAGGTCTTCTGTGGTCAGGGAATTTTTAGAAAAATATTGTGATGCTTTGAATCATCTTGTACATTTTTATGCTTAATTAAATGCATATACCTCATATTAATTCATGTAAATTCTGCATTTATCAAAAATTGACAAAATTAAATAATTATAATAGAAATTTGATCATTGAAATTAATTAAAAATTAAATAATAAAAATAGAAATGTGATTCAAAAAAATTATAATACATTGTTTAAGTATTTCTTTGACCTTAGAAAACCTCTAATAATGTTTTCATAAATATACATTTTATTTTAGATAATTAAATAAATTAACTTTTTGAAATTCTATTTTCTAAATTTAAATAATTATCTAAATTAAATCAAAATTTTGAGAGGTCCACATGTTCTCCCCTAAACATTATAGTTAGCTCGTGGATATGACACTCTAAACCCTCAAAGTCATTTGAGTTGTATTTAAAAAGTTATGAGGTAAAGTGCCCCAAGGGTAAAGTGGTAGCTTTAGACTTTGGTGCCTTAACCAAGGATTAACTAAGGAAAAATGGGTAATTTTGATCTTAATAACCATATTTGGATGATTGGAATACAATGGAGTTAATTAAATATAATGGGGTTAATTAATCGAGTACCCTATCCTCGGGATAATTAAATTGTTAAGTTTCACTTAGCAAAGGGGTAGTCACACTTCAATCTCTGATGATTAATGGAACAATATGATAAGTCCAAAAAAGAACTTGGAATATTTCAAGGGATTTTCAAAGTGATCAATGGACATGCCTCAAACATTTTGGAATCTATTGGACATTCTGAAGGAGAGATTGGACTTGTCACATTCTGTTCTAAAATCATGTACTAAGATCTTCTAAGATCCAACTAAATCAGAGCTTGGGGTTTGGTAACTAAACCTTCATCTACTCATGTAACTCAAATTTTCTTGCAACATTGTATACATGCCTTGCAAGTACTAACCTTTCAGGTGGTGGAACGAGAAGACTCGCCAGGTATGCTTTTACAGTTTACAATGTCGTCCTTTCTTATACTTTCCACATTGTATTTTTATACTTATAAAACTTGCATGTTAAACAACGATGTCACCCTGCATAAAAACCAAAACTGCTATGATAGTCGTAAAACCAAAACCAAAACTTAAATCAACCAAGATAAAATTCACCGCCACAACATCCAAAACATAAGACAAATTCAAGATTTAATCACAAACATCACAAACAACAATTTCAACTAAATTAAGATGTCTCTATCGGATGATCGGGAATCTCTCAAAGGAGGTAACCTACGGTTGCTAACGAGGCTTCCCACGGTCTAAATGAAAATATGGAACTCATTAAGTTGAGTTTAGCAAATTCATTTGAACTAAGTGAATCCAATAGAAAGTAGTGGTACCAGTATGATGAAACTGTAGGATCCTAACCAGTATCTCTCTGATCAACTTTAATATGCCCAATAAGACCTAAATGACTATAACCATAGGGACATCAGATTTGACATCATAACTTGACACATTAGAAAACTTAAACTTGTCATGACAAAGAGCTTGGAGCTAGCACTGTGGGCATCATGACCATCTTCAACAACCAAAGGATCTACAACAACATATCTTTTGTTAGAATTAAATAACCAAGCCATAGGATTTCGAGGTTGTTTTCTTATGCAACATAAATCCCAACCTTTTCTTTAGGCCTTTGTATTGCTCTACCATACAATATAAGCCATAACTCGTCTTACGATTCCAAGGTCGTCGTTCTTCATGACCTAACCCCTCATACCCTCCAAGCGATTTGTGTGATCGTTTAACATAAATGTAAGCACTAATTAATAAAATTGGCTGAATGAAACATTCAAATAATTTCTCCTTTAAATTGAAGCCAAACAATAGGATAGATTGGGAAGTCACTAAGGTACTCCTCTCGATCAGTGACATCCCGTAGTTCTTCCTCCTTTGGATTCTACAACAAGATGTTCCAAATTTGAACCATTCCCCTTTCATACCTCTTTGTCTGATCTCATTGAAAAGTCCTATCTTTTTGCCCACTTTAAATATAATATTTCCTCATTTTTATCGAGAGGTTTCTTAGATGACTCTGATTATCTAAGATGTAATTAAATATGGAGGCTTGCCCTTATAGGAAGCTTTTTTGAACCCAACATAATATAAAACCTATAGGGGAACTTGTCCGCAAATAAATTGGTTTTGCAGACCAAATGGATGTCATACATTTCTTAGTTTATTTGATAGAGCATGTCCTCAAGTCTTGTGTTTATCTTTCGAGATAGATATAGGGTTTGAGGTATAATGCTCTTTAGTTTAAAATGTGAAAGATATGGGATCAGCTTGATTTCATATTTTTCTAAACTTATATATTTATATGTAAGCTAAAACACCTTTCTGAACCGGGAGACGGGATTTTGATTCTGGCAGCCGACAGCTTCAAATGGGCAACTCCTGTAACAAAAAGTAGTGCTGACACATTTTGTCGACTCCACTAGGAAAAGTTTCACTCTCCATTTAAATCAGAGAATTTTATCTTCATACATCGATAGTTTGTCTGTCCCTCATGAACCAAATTACCATTCTTCCATTGGCATGCTTTACCCATTGCTTTCTTGGGTTAGTATGGTTAACTTTTTCAAACTTCAGGACCGTCTGTTCAACCACCTTTGATCAGGGAGGTTCAAGAGGCCATTAAGGACCTTTTTAATCTTTGTGTGGGGTCGGATCCCTAATAGGTGTGTTGGTGGACTAGTTTCACCTCAGCATTATGCATTGTTAAGTTAATCCCACACTGGGTCCTGAGCATCACTTTTTCCCTTTCAAGTTTGATTGTTATTTTTCAAAATAAATCAGATTGTGTCATGTTGTGCTTGCTCTTTTAAATTTCTTTATGTTAATTAAAACTTTCTACTTTCAAACTACTTTTACTTTAAAATCTCCACAAATTAATTAAAGAGTTACCTGGTCTATAGATCGACCTCTGTTAATTTTTTAGTGCTCACACTAAGATTAGGAGGTATTGGCCAAGTAGTTAACCCAAGAGCTTTCTTTTTGAAGCTGTTGAAATGGCGTTCCCAACGCTCACTTTCTCGTGCAACCTGCAAACAAGCCGCAATGCCCGCAATGTTGCTCCCACCATCAAGTTTGGAGTGGGGTTTGAAGATATCAAGGTTGTCCTCGGGAAAGCCCCGTTCATTATAATGAAGGTCACCGCTTTAAAGGATCAAGAATCATTTGTTGAGTTTAACCTGAACTGCCCTCATGACTTCCCTTCTTTCAAAAAGGTTAACATTACTGCCACCATGACACCGGCCAAGCCTATAGTTCCCGCTTCTGCTAAGGGAAAGAACTCATGATCGTTGAAGACCCAACTAAGGGATCGGTTTTCCTTCCATCAGTATTCGAAATCAGATCAAGTTTAGGGACTGCACCGCTAACCCGAACTCAAAAGAGAAATCACAGTTGGAAGGTTCAAAGGGCTACTGAAGCCCAGATTTCCGAGAAGGTGCTTGTGGATGATGTTCCTCATCAGGAGGAATCAAGAATATTAGAGACCTATCCACTTCTGCAAGGGAGTAGTTTCCATCCCTTAATAAATACTAATGGGTAAAAAAGTATCTAAAAGATTGCCGCTACTTTACCTAACTTCATGGACATGGTGGGGGGGAGGAAGAAACCTGCCCCCATCACAAGAATCAGTTCAGTTTTCCAAAATCTGGCTACCAAAGAAGGATGTTCAGTTAGCGAGTTACTCAAATGAGTGAAACGTGCAATATCCCCTTACATGATGCAAGAAATTTTAAAGGACGTCAGATCTGCCAGACAATCCAAGAGATCAATCGAAGCTTTACCTGCTCGCATTCCCGTTTGGTTTCTCCTAGAGAGCAGAGTTGATACCACCATGGATGTTACTGATTTTACTATCACTAGACTCACGGGCCGCCAACCAGTTAAGTCACGCCTAAGTCTTAGAATTCTACCAACTACCAGTCGTAAGGATGTTCTTAAAAATCTGAAGGATAAAATAAAAAGGTTACACAGTACCGTATCTGGTCCACGCCATGGGGAGCATACCTCTCTTCAACATACCGATGTTCCTACCGAGACACCCCGTTTCAATAGATCACCGTCAAGGAAAAGGGTATGGATACCCAAGGTCATCGTATCATGGAATGAGGTAAGGGTCTGATGTATCTAGCATGATCGTAGTAATTGCTAGCAAGATAAAGGAGCATGTGAAGGAGGTATAGCAGGATCCTCCAGACCTTAAGACAATCCAAGAAGCAATAATTGAAGAAAAGGTCAAAAAGCTCAAATTTGAGATTTGTAAGTTAGCCCGAGAACTTGGAGTTTCGATTGATGATGAAGAAGATTCTGACTACAATGATTACCTTGAAGAAGATTTTATGGATGTCCATGTCATCAAAGCTAGAGTCACTGCATTTGTGTGCAACGCTCAACCTCTCATCGAGTAGAATGTCGTAGATAAGCTGCGTAGGGCTATCTTTCTAAGGGATGAGAAAATCAGACAAATGGAGAAAAGGATGGAAGAAATGGCTGCTGCCATGACCACCATGACCACAGTTCAAGGACAGTCTCAATCCCCACAATTAGCTTCTCCAGAAGTCAATCAATTGGAAATTATACACATCATAGATGAAAGGAAGGAAGTCGTTGACAACAACTTTATATATGCTTAAAAATACAAGAATTTGATTCTGCTGCTAGAAGATTTAATTCCCTGACAACAGCGCCAAAAACTTGACAACCGTTATAGATTTTATAATGATGTGTATAAAATATTCAATAATTGCAAAGTCACACTTATCAACGAAAGTATATGCATCGCTCAAGTAATACAGGGCTCGAATGGATTCCTGGATATCGATCCCACAGGGAGTAATATTAGAGGCTACAAACTAAGATTTAAAAAATCAATACTTAATCACAACAATATAGTTCAATTTACATATTTGTCACTAATAGGCAATTGAAATAAAATATAATTTTAATAAACTCTTATATAATTAATTCTAATAATAAAGTTTCTAATGTGAAGTTCAATAGAAAAGAAAGCATCCTTTTCCTTGTCAAGAAATTGAAGTGAATGGATAAATTGAATCATTTCAAATTGTATTGTGCCAAATAGGAGCATACCTATTCTTTATCCTTTGGACCAGGCATAAAGAATATTGACTAATCCTATGCTTGGTTACTTAATCTGCGGCTAGGCTGAGAGGATACCGACTCTCACTTCAGAGCTCCCACGTTCCCCTCGCCTGAGGGCTAACATCTACACACTGGCTCTCACTTTGGAGCTCCCACGTTCCCCTCACCTGAGGGCTAACATCTACACTTCAGCACTGCTCTCACTTCGGAGCTCCCATGTTCCCCTCACCTGAGGGCTAACATCTACACATCAGCACCGACTCTCACTTCGGAGCTCCCACGTTCCCGCCTAAGGGCTAACATCTACACATCAGCACCCCGGATCTCACTTCGGAGCTCCCATGTTCCCCTCGCCTGAGGGCTAACATCTACACTTCAGCACCCAAATAGGATTGAATTGGGGATTTTAGTCTATCACTCTAAAATCTCCAATTCTAAGCCCGATAATTTTATTTCCCTATTTGAATTGAGGATTTTAGTTTGTCACTCTAAAATCTCCATTTCTATGCACGATAATTTTTATTTCCCTATTTATTTGAGCCCAACTTTCAAGTACTTTGACCTCCCTAAATCTTGGATGTAATCTTCACTTTAGTTGTAAAACTCAACCATTTCCCTATTTATTTGCACCCAATTTCTAAGGGCTTTGATCTCCCTGAATCTTGGATGTAATCTTCACTTTAGTTGTAAAACTCAACATACTTCCAATGGCTTTGACCTCCCTAAATCTTGGATGTAATCTTCACTTTAGTTGTAAAACTCAACATATTTTATTTTGACCTCCATAAATCTTGGATGTAATCTTCACTTTAGTTGTAAAACTCAACATATTTTAAAACCTCCCTCAATCTTGGATGTAATCTTCACTTTAGTTGTAAAACTCAACATATTTTAACAAATAATTGGTCAAATTGAAAGCAAATTAAGATCAAAGTGAAAAGATCATCACAATTTCTTAAACATTATTGGCCAGATTGAAGGTAAATTAAGATCAAAGTGAAAAGATCATCACAACTTCTTTAACATTTATGACCAGATTGAAAATAAATTAAGATCAAAGTGAAAAGATCATCACAATTTCTTAAACATTTTTTTGACCTCCATGAATCTTAGATGTAATCTTCACTTTAGTTGTAAAACTCAACATATTTTAACAAATCAATTGATCATATTGAAAGTAAATTAAGATTGAAGTGAAATGATCATAACAACTTCCTTAACATTCTCATGGCACAACCAACTCAAATCACCATTTCACGAAATCTCAAGATAAGGAGAAAGACAGAGAAAACTACTAAAAACTCATGGAGAAGATACGACAAAACTTAGAATTTAAATATAAAAGCAAAGTCATACAAACTTCAATAAGAAAGTACAACTTATCTCTAATTCTTCCCCAAGCAAACTCATCAAAGTTCCTCTAAATCTCTTCCTTTCTTTACAAAACATAGAATTCTCCTTCGAAGAGGCAAAGAGGAAGAAATCTCTCACTTTCCTTTCATTCTTACAATTTCTCAAAGAATTCCTTACAATACTAACCACTCTCTACACTCTAATGGGCACCACAAACAACAAAGACTCAGTGGACACTCCGTGGACATCCCGTGGACATCCCCCTCTCGGCATCCAAATTGTTTCTTTAAAAGTTGTAGAAGAGTTTTCAAGAGGTGCCCAAGCATCCCTTAAAAAATTGTCCACATTCAATGCATCTATAGAGAGAACCTACGTGCTTGCCTTCAGCAGCCTCAATGGCGCCATCGGCAGCTTTCTAGAATATTTAATTCTGGACTCTCGCGAAAAACTCACCATCAGCGGCGTCCAGCTAGCCGTCGACACCCAAGATCAAATCTTCATATTTTGGTCCTTTTTGCTCCAAATTTGCTCCTTTTTTAATTTTTTTGCTCAAATCACCATAATTCAACATACCTGCAACAAAACATAAAAAATACCATTTTTTAGAGTGCAATATCATCAATATCAGAGTAAAATAGGTATGAATATCTTAAAATATTTTCCTTTGGTCAAAATCCCCCAAACTTAACTATTACTTGTCCTCAAGTAATTTTAGTACTACATAAAAGTTATGATCTACTATGGTAAAGTTTTAATTCAGAAATACTATAAGTTTTATTTAAGTAAAGACCATAGTGAGATTTTCAGAAAAATTTGAAGTACTTAAATTAACTCTGTAAGCACAAGACTATCTAGTCATCAAGTTTAAGAGTCCTAGTTTTCTATTCATTTCAAGAATGACCATATCTTGTAATATCAAGTCATTTAAAATATTCATATGATAGAAACTTCATGAGAACATTACTAGTAAAAGATTCTATTCCACAAATATAGGTTCAGGAATGTATTTAGGTTTTCCCTTTAGGTAGGTCCAAGTGAAGACAATTTTTGATTTGGCATCTCCTCAAGCTTCTCCTCACTTATATATATTTTTTCATTTGGATTGCTTTCAATGCTATATATTTTTCCTTTCTTTTCACGGATTGTTGTCAATCCTTTCTTTTTCTTTTTCAAGTGAAGATTACTATATTTGGATAGCCTTAATTGTTGTCAATCCTTTCTTTTTCCTTTTTCAAGTGAGGATTACTATATCTGGATAGCCTTTCAGGGTTTGTTGTCAATCCTTTCTTTTTCCTTTTTCAAGTGAGGATTACTATATCTGGATAGCCTTTATATTGTCAATCCTTTCTTTTTCTTTTTCAAGTGAAGATTACTATATCTGGATAGCCTTTAATAAGATTGCTGTCAATCCTTTCTTTTTCTTTTTCAAGTGAAGATTACTATATCTGGATAGCCTTTAATAATCTCGCCTTTCTTTCCCTAAATTTGAAACTCAAAGCATTCCTTTACCTTATAAACATTTCATAGTTTTTATTTTCAAGTGAGGATTACTATATCTGGATAGCCTTTAATGATTTTGAACTTCACTTTTCTTTTCCTAAATTTGAAACTCAAAACATTTCATTATCTTATAAATATTTCATAGCTTTTACATCATTGAGCCTCAATCTTTTCTTCTCAAATGAACTAAATTTGAAACTCAAAGCATTCCTTTACCTTATAAATATTCATAGTTTTTACATCATTGAGATTGAAACTCAAAGCATTCCTTTACCTTATAAATATTTCATAGCTTTCACATCATTGAATCCCAAGATTACTATATCTGGATAGCCTTTAATGATTTTGAACATCACCTTTCTTTCCCTAAATTTGAAATATATCTGGATAGCCTTAATAATTTTGAACTTCACTTTTCTTTCCCTAAATTTGAAACTCAACACTCCTTTACCTTATAGATATTTCATAGTTTTTACATCATTGAGCCCCAATCTTTTCTTCTCATTGCTTACCTCATAAATATTTCATAATTTTCACATCATTGAATCCCAATCTTTTCTTCTCAAATGTCTTACCTTATAAATATTTCATAGTTTTTACATCATTGAGCCCCAATCTTTTTTTCTCAAATGTGTCTCAAATGAACTTATAAATATTTCATAGTTCTTACATCATTGAGCCCCAATCTTTTCTTTTCAAATGAATTTCCAGAGATATTTCATAGCTTTTACATCATTGAGCCCCAATCTTTTCTTCTCAAATGATTTTTCAGATTCTTACATTTCATAGTTTTTACATCATTGAGCCCCAATCTTTTCTTCTCAAATGAATTCCCAGATTCTTAAACATAGCCTTTACATCATTGAGCCGCAATCTTTTCTTCTCAAATGAATTTCCAGATTCTTAATACTTCAATGAACTTCACCTTTCTTTCCCTAAATTTGAAACTCAAAGCATTCCTTTACCTTATAAATATTTCAAGTTTTTACATCATTGAGCCCCAATCTTTTCTTCTCAAATGAATTTCCAGACTCTTAATACTTCTTCTTACATCAGTGAGCCCCAATCTTTTCTTCTCAAATGAATTTCTAAGATTCTTAATATTTCAAAATATAGATTTCTTTACTTTAAATAGTTAACTATAGTCTTATTCTCTTATACTAAATATCTGAATCTACAAAATTAATTTTCCTTACAAAAATATTCCCTTTAAATCTAATATAATATTTGAATATCTACAAAATATAGTTATCTGAATTAAAATCACTACAAAAAACACCAACCTCCAAAAACATAGGGCTTTCTTATGTGAAGAAAGAAGACGCCAGAAGGAGACAGAGAACTTGCTTACCCTTTCCCTGAGGAGGAAATGTATGATCCAGTCATGAGAGAGACATCCTCTAACTTTCCTGCTACAGAGGATGAGTCTGAGTTCACTGTAGAGTCGGAGACACTAGAAGTTTTAGATGCTCTTTTTATAGGTTGCCCGTCATGCAACATCATGATTCCCACACGAACACCAGCTATTGTGGCATTTGTGGAATGCCTGGATTGAAACATTCTTTATCTAGAGCATTAGTGTATTTTAGAGGAGTATGTGTCAACCGAGGATGGATTTCAGTGTACTGATCACCCAATGGGGGAGCCAAATATCCTTTTAGATGCAAATTCATATACTCCGATGGAGATAGAGACAACCCCGGCTTGGATTCCTGTTGGTATTGAAATGAGGGAGTACCCTCGATAGCCACCGATCATCAGCACGACAGAATACTATAAAATGTGTAAAGTAAAAAAAAGGAGTTTGAATTCCATGAAAAAGTTCAAGGAAGATTCATCAATATACTAGAAGGCTTAGAGCTATACACTAGAGTCTTCTCTGAAAGTGGTGAAAGAAGTATTCTTGACTTCATCTTTGATCTGAGAGATAGAGGTCGAGCAGACCTTCGGATGGAAAGAACATTTTTGAGCCATCAAAATGGATGCTTGGAAAGGGCAGGATCACTGTACAATGGGGCTGCTGTTACAACTTCACCAAAGATAGACAAGGGAATCCCCCGGGGATTTTGAAACATGATGAGGTGGATTTGCTACCTGTCATAATAAAATAGATGATCAAGAGAATGGCTTAATGTGGAATACTTCCACCCGATTGCATTCCTAACACTTGCATCATCAACATATACGACGAGAGTGATTGCATTCCTTCACATATAGATCATCATAATTTAGTGAGACCTTTCTGCACAGTCTCTTTCATATGAAAAAACAAAATTATTTTTGGAAATGAAATTGATATTATTGACCTTGGTGAGTTCAGAGGCTCCGTTGAGATTACAGTACCAGGGGGTTCAGTGCTGGTTCGTAAAAAAAATGGAGCAGACATTCCCAAACGCTGTGTTCCAGGGGTACGTCACTATAGGGTGTCTGTGACTTTTCCAAGAATGGATAACAACAAAGTGTCATACGAATTCTGACCAGACCAAGAGTTGGAAGAACTATTGCCGTACGAGCTGTGAGAGGGTTGCACGTCTAAGCAAATGTAAAGGGAACTCTTATCCTGGAGTGTGGCTTATCAGGTTAACTCAATCGAGAGATCATCCCAATAGTGGTGGACATTCAAGAGACACAATTTTATACTGCATTTCAACACAACAAATATGATGATATATGTATTCGATATGCTCAACTTCTAATATGTTCTCAAAATGAGATATTTTAAGATGTATTTTGATGTGATCAGCATGTTGTACCTTATGAGGCTTCGGCCCATACTCAATCTGTAACATTTATTGAAGTAGATTAATGAAATCTCTTTCATAAATTTTTTCAATTTGCTCAATTTCCCTTTTATGTGATGGATAAAATCCACAAAACCATACAATGGTTTGGGATTACACTGAACAAAGAACAAAATTATAAAAACTTGATAATAATAAAATTCAAATAAAATACTCTCTTCTGAAAGAAACCAACCAACCATTTTTTTAATAATATATTTTGATAATTAAATAAGATAAAAATAACAAGAAAAGAGAATAAATTTGTTGAGTTGATTCTCTCAATTTCAAGGTCTTCTACTCTTTGCTCGCGCAGGGCGACTATCCTCGTCTGCACTAATTCTCCTCACAATCCCTACAGAATTTCACATTTTGCATAAAATTTCAAGAGGTTTCACAAATCTTTCTCACCAATTTCTAACTTAACATGATACATATTTATGGACTCAACACCAAAAACACTTTTCACTACTTCTTTTTTCTCAAACCTACTACTGAGACACTAATCTCTTTTCCACTGTCTCATGGGTGGATTTGGGCCACAAAGCCTTCCTTCCTAATGTGACTTAAACTTATGAAATTAGTATAAGACCCCCTGAATGGGACCATGGCATCCAATTCTGTACACATATCTTCGAGGTAGAAGTAAGACTCCACTGAATGGAACATCACATCCTATTCTCAACCTTTTAAGATTGGTATAAGACCTCCTTTAATTTGACCACAACATCCAATTATGTACACATATCTTCAAGATAGGAGTTTGTCTCCTTTGAATGGAACATCACATCCTATTCACAACCATCTCAAATTTGTATAAGAACCCCTTGAATGGGACCAAGACATCGAATTCTCTACACATATCCTCGAGATAAGAGTAAGACTCCCGTGAATGGAAAATCACATCCCATTCTCAACCTTCAAAGATTGGTATAAGCCCCTCTTAAATGGGACCACGACATCCAATTCTCTACACATATCTTTGAGATAGAATTATGACTCCTCTGAATGGAACATTGCATCCCATTCTCAACCTTTTGAGATTGGTGTAAGACCCCCGTGAATGGGACCGCAACATCTAAT
This sequence comes from Phalaenopsis hybrid cultivar, assembly GCA_002079205.1. NCBI lineage: Eukaryota > Viridiplantae > Streptophyta > Magnoliopsida > Asparagales > Orchidaceae > Phalaenopsis > Phalaenopsis hybrid cultivar. The sequence goes on from JXCR01094786.1 coordinate 40,521, forward strand.
TCTCTACACATATCTTTGTGATTGTAGTAATACTCCCCTGAATGGAACATCACATCTTACTCTCAACCTTTTGAGATTGGTATAAGACCCCCTTTAATGTGACCACAACATCTAATTCACTACACATATCTTCGAGATAGGAGTAAGACTCCCTTGAATGGAACATCACATCCTATTCTCAACCTTCTAAAATTGGTATAAGACCCCCATTGAATGGGACCACAACATCCCATTCTCTACACATATCTTTGAGAAAGGAGTAAGACTCCCCAGAATAAAACATCGCATCCTATTCTCAAAGTTTTGAGATTGGTGTAAGACCCTCTAGAATGGGACCATGATAATCAATTCTCTACACTTATCTTTGAGATAGGAGTAAGACTCCCTTGAATGGAACATCACATCCTATTCTCAACATTTTTGAGATTGGTGTAAGACCCCCTTGAATGGGACCACAACATCCAATTCTCTACACCTATCTCTGAGATAGGAGTCTGAGATAGGAGTAAGACTCCTTTGAATGAAACATCACATCCTATTCTCAACCTTTTGAGATTGGTGTCAGACCCCCTTGAATGGGAACACGACATCCAATTCTCTACACATATCTTTTAGATATAAGTAAAACTCCTTTGAATGGAACATCACACCCTATTCTTAACCTTATGAGATTGGTATAAGACCTTCTTGAATGGGACAACAACATCTGATTTTCTACATGTATCTTCGGGATATGTGCAAGATACCCTTGAATGAAACACGACATCATACTCTTATTCTTCAAGGTTGATACCTAAACTTCAAATCTCTTTTCGGGATTGATACCTAAATTTCAATTCACATCTCAGGGTACATAAATACTGATTCCCATCCTTCAAAAACATTTAAAACTTGATAACTTCAAGCCCACTTTCCAATCCCTAGCGAGAGTTCCAACTCCTTGGTTTCAATCAGTTGTGCACTTGCTAACTCCTCACCGGGAACAACTAGCACTGAAATTTTATATTCCTTCTATATTTGTTGACTTAGGAGTCTATATTGGTTTTGTTATTTTTGTTGGTCAACGCCAATACGCGCGGTATGCTTTCCCAACACACAACATCTTTTGAGGGTCCATTTGTTGACCTCACTTTTAGTTGAGGTTTAGTTTTCCCTCTTTAGTAGCCAAGGGTCTAGCCACAAGACTTTCTTATTGACTATTCTTAAAAAACTAGAAAAGGAATCCTCACCATTAGAAATTCTAAACTCCTTGCTCAACTTGAAGTTCCACATATTGGTCCTAACCTCTACGACTTAGTAGGTGGGGTCAGTATAAAGGATCTCAAGGAGAGTTCCCATAGAACTGCTTGACCTAAGGTTGTCCCAAGATGTTGTTCTGGAGTTAGTTCACTCACCTACACTCACTTTCACCCACAATCACTTACAAATCATAAACCTAAAATTGTTGACTTTGATCCCTTGATCTTTTGGGATACTCATATAGATGGTCCCCTAAGCCCACTAGCTCTAGGTTAGGGTTTAGCTAAGAACTGTACATAGAGGACCTAAATAGGGATTTCATTGGTCAATGGCTCATATAAGGTGGTTGGCACCCCAATTCTACCAAAGTGTCCAACATGGCCTTTTGCCCCTAAATCCACCCAAATTACCTCAAAGCCCCTGAAACCCTAAATTTGGTCAAAATCCTCGAATTCACCCAAAATATCTAAATTTATTCAAAATCCATTTTAAACTATATATAGTTGACTCAGCTATGTGATCCTCGATAACTGCTTATATGCAATAGTACAACAATAATTCTGATTATATTTGTCACTTATACTTCCTTATGTCGCAACAAACCCAAAAACTTGATCTTAAAGAAAAAAAATAATTTAACTTTTAATTTATATATATTGGGATACTATGCAAGTATGCGTATTGTTATCAAGTAATATAGAATTTTTTGATTCAAACCTTAATATCGAACCCACAAGGAAGATATGCAATATGCACTTTTTTTGAAAAATTTCTATTTTTTAAAAAGATAATTATTTAAACTAAAGACTTTTCCTCAATAAAAAAAGTATAAATATTTTTTGTAATTTTAATATTTTGGCAAAAAGAAAATAAACTTAAAAAGATAACTTGAGTTTTTATAGAAGAAATAAAGTAAATATGAAAATATCTTTCTCTTTATCATGAATATGTAATAAGAATAGGAATTCTGTTGTGGAAGTATGCATATTGTTTTGTGTCAAATAGGAGCAATAATATTCTTTACCCTTACTAGAGATGCTACAAATAATATTGGCTAATTTAAAGTTTGAATAGTTCTGAAGACCGGCTAGGCAAGGAAGATACTAGCTCTCATTCTATAGTTCTCTCGGTTACCTCCACTTGGGGGCTAACATCTCGTATCAGAACCTAAAATAATAAACCAAGTTGGCAGCTTTAACTGTCACTTTAAAGTCCTCTAACTCTACACCCTTCAATGAATATTTTCTTATTTATTTGCACCAATAAACTAAGTTGGGGGCTTTAACTTGTCACTTTAAAGTCCTCTAACTCTACACCCTTCAATGAATATTTTCCTATTTATTTGCACTAAATTATATGAACTACATTCTCATTCATACAACCTCATGGGATTCTTTCCAATTGTTGACTGACATAAGAATTACATTTTCATTCATACAACCTCATGTGATTCTTTCCAATTATTGACTGAGACAATACGCTACATTCTCATTCATAAAATCTCATGTGATTCTGTCCATTTATTGAATGAGAGAATGCTAGCCCTGTTCTTACATGTTCTCACAACAAATTTTAACCTCTCGATTGGCCAAATCAAGAAGTAAATTAGGTACATGGATTTAAATCATTACAACTTCTTCCAACATTAATGATCAATACTTTCCTTAACTTCCATCCAACACTTAATTACTTATCATTTTAAGAAGAAAGATAAAGAAAACTACTCATAATCCATGGAGAAAACCAAGCCACACTTTAGTTTAAAAGTAGAAATCATTGTTAAACCAAAAACTAGTCTCAATTAAAACCAAAAGTAGTCTAAAACAAAAGATAAAAACTTATCTCAAGTCCTTCAACAAACACTTGAAGTTCCTTTGAATCTCTTCCCTTTCACAACACTCTCAATATAAAACTAAAACAAAATAGAAAAATATGTGGTGCCTAAAAATCTCTCCAATTAACTCCCCAATTTTAGAACTTTCATAACTTTCCCAGTACTTTCTGGACCCTCTTTCAAAGTCTCAATCTTCCTTATTTTATAATTCTTGAAAGTGTCCTTTGGTATCTATTTAAAATGTGTCTTGATTTGATGTATTTCTCCAAGAGATGCATCCTGTCACATTAATTTTCGTCCATGATGGTTGTAACCACCTATTAAGCCAATAGGTGCCTCAAAAACCTCTTCAAAATTCATAAAAATTGAATTTACTCATCTAATAACTGCCACTGACATTTAAGCATGGGGCCTTTAGTGCTTAGGCATGGCCCTCTCTGTTTAATCGGCACGTAAGCGTCGGATCTGGCGCTTAGGCGCCAAAACACTTTTGCACATTTTTCACCTTTTTGCTCTGAATTTGATCCTTCTTCACTCCTTTAAGCATTTTTCACCTTTTTACCTGTATCTGAAAGAAAAGCACAAAAGTACCTTCCATTAAAGCGTAATATCTCAAATATAAGTATAAAATATGTCTAAAAGTACTATATATTTTAGATGTATCAAAATCCCCCAAACTTAAAATGTTACTTTTCCTCAAGTGACACTTCAATCTTTATAAACAAAATATGTATAATATGTATATAAGTTTCTTTAAGAGTTACTAAAATTTAAATTTTGAAATATAGTAGTCCAACTCAGAAAAAATATTCAGTAAATGAGACCAACTTAAAGTTTAGAAATTTTTAATGTTAAGAAAGAGGAAAATATGAGTTGTTATCTAATTCAAAAATATTATAGATTCTCCAAGTTTAGAATTTAATTCTTTATTATCTCTACTTAAAATTTTCATTAAAAATAATTTTTACTTAATATATTAAATTTTTAAGCTTAATTTTTTTTCAAGTCTTATACTTTAAAAACATCAAATGTGGAACCAATTTTTGATTAGGCACTAATCCTCAAGCTTCTCCTCCCTTATATTTTTTTATTTTTCCTTTTTTTTTCTTTTTCTTTTTCTTTTTATTTTTCATTTTAAGATAAGGATTACTATATCTGGATAGTCCTTTAATAATTTTGAATTCTACTTTTCCTTTCCTAAAGCAAAGTTTTGATATAAATCTTTTACTTTAAAATATAATAATAGTTTTGAAAATAATTTTAATAATAGAAATTTAAGTTTTAAAAATAAAAGTCTAAATTTCTAAAATTTTCAAAAGTAAAATTTTTCTAACTGAAGATAATTACTTATATTAAACATTTTCTACACTAAAAACTTTTAACTTAAAGTTTTTCTTCATTACTAAAATTTTCTAGTAAATTTTCTTACTCATTTCTAAAATCAAATTTTACTTCCCTAGTATAACTTCATATTTATGATCATTTTTCTTTTAAAATTAAATTCATTTGTAGCACAATTGAGAACAAATAAAATTCAAGTTTTTAAAATATTTTTCATCCCTCCAAAACTTAAATTTTTAACAGGATTAAAGAGTTTAACATCAGATATATATAAGCAGGAATGAAAATTGAAAGAGCATGCTTGCAAGAATTTTTATATCCTAAGTATACAAGTATAAAACTAAAAACAAGAGTAAAATTAATTTTTGATTAATTTTCTATCATTTTCATTTTAATTTAACATATAGAGATTCAATAGACTTCTAAGTAGTGGGTACAAACATAAAAGCAAGTTAACACACTAACTTTGACTTCACAATCTCAACATAAAAACAAACATTCTAACAAGATAAAAGAAAAACACAGGGTAGCAGTTTCTGAATTTCAAATTTAAGATTTACGCTAGCAAGATTTTCAACTTTATAAAAGACATAGAATTACGTTAAGTTCTTAACTAAGTAAATCACAATACTAAACACACAACAACAAATACTATCCTGGAATTTAAAATAAAGTACTAACAATCACAAACATCACAATATCAACTAAACAAAAAAGTCCAACACATCACAAAGTCCAAATAAACACACAATTGCAAATACAACAAGTCCCGACCATGTAGTCCATAACATAATACAAAAATAAAACTCATAATGCTACTCCTCATTCTCAGAATTATCGCTATCCCAACCATCTGCAGGCTCATAATCAAGGTATTGTGGATATGGAGGAAATTTTACTTTTGGGATACCCCTAATTAGGTTCTCCAGTGATGAGTGAAATTTATCTTTATAATCACTCTTTCTCCTACTATCAGTATGCTATGCAAAAAGCTCTAAATTCTGAACTTTATCAGCGGTAAAATTAATATGATCCATCATCCTCTACAATAATTGATCTTGGGTCTCAGTAGACTCACCTCTAAATGTAGAAGCATGTGAGGTAGCTGGTATAGATGTAGAAGCAATAGAAGTTTCCATTCCGTAACTCTCAGAAAAACCTCCTCTCCAGCCAAAAATAGAATGTTCTAAATAAGTCTTCACATTTAATTTTGTGATAGAATTTAGAGGCAACAGTACTTCCTCCAAGCTATCATATTTCACTCCAGCCTGCTCACATAAAGAAAAGATCAAGGAAGCAAATCCTAGACCTGCAGTAGTAGCGACAGTGGCAGAACTGATGATAGTCTGACATATCAAAGCTCCAATGTTGATGAGCTTTCTTTCCTGGATACAATAATTTAATGTTGCTCTCTCTCAGGTCACTTCACTGAGATAATTTGTTGGTAGTAGAAGAGCAGAAATAAAATAGTTTCAGGCCTTTGAAGGTGCACATAACTTTGAAGTAGGGAAGTTGACTATCCTCTCATTAGTGATCTTCTAAAGTCCTCTTCCAACAGTAAAGTAAGAAATAATCTCATCTAACTCTTCTTTAGTTGGACTATAATTTGCAAAAAAAACATAACAAATCAGGTGGAAGTTGATAAAACAAGTTGATTACCTCAAGTGCAAAAGGAACCACTTTCCTCAAACCATGACACTATTTTCTTCAGCCTCAAGAAGGGTGCATAGAACTCCCAAACAACAGAAATAACCACGACAATAGAGAAACAACAGAATGTTTCCACTACCAGTGAACGATCAAATCCTCTACGTCTCCACCAGGATTCCTAAAACACCGCTCTTGAATAAATTTTTGTGCTTGCAACGCATCACTGTACCGATCCTGAGCCTTCAAACTAACAAATTTATATGAATCGAATAGGCTCTTTTCTCTGCTCCTCTTCATTCTAGGTGTCATTCCACAAATTTTATAAATTCTAAAAAGAACTTCAAAAATCAAGTCTAAATTACTAAACTAAACTTCTAAAGTATAAACTATACTTCCCTTGCAATTTCCATAGATTTTTTCCTTATTTTTTACCATGAATAGTGAATTTTTGAATTTCTCCAAAAGTGCTAAAAATACATAGTGAAAATCCAAAATTTTCTCATAGAAGTAAAGCTCTCACCTCTAGGAACTTGGTTCTAGCAAATTTCACTTGATTTTACCAAGAAATTTTCAGTTTAGATGTGCCCTAGCCCTAAAAAATCATGAACTCAAGATGTTGAAAGTGAGGGTGGCGTTAAAAATGGTGATTTTTAATCTGAAGTTTTACTTTTAACTGTTTGCGAACCAGTTTTCGTGAACCAACGCTTATGCGCGGGTAAATGACGCATAGACGCTTGCCTCTCGGGTTGGCTCGCACGTAAGTGCCAGATGTGGTGCTTAGGCGCAAGTGCATGATTTTCAAAACTTCTAAAATAAAGTAAAATGCACTATTTGCCTAAGTAAACTACCCCTATTTTCAGCTTCTTATAACTCCCCTCTCTCTCAAAATTCTCCATAATAACTATTTCAATTCAAGGCTAAAAATAACACCAATTTTCACACAAAAAAAATATTAATTCACAAACAAGTACAAATACCTTTAAACACTGAATTCTCACTCCAAATAGTCTTGGATGAGAATTTTTTTCTAAATATAAACACATAACAATCATTTCACTATTAAACACGTATAAGAAGTCATAAATACTAAAAACAAGACTTAAACACTAAACCACTTGAAAACAACAACTTCTAACACACAAATTCTAACACTAAACTTAAATCCATTCTTCGTTCGAATGAACAAGTTCTTGTCTTTCATTAGTCTATCTACGAATAAAACAGACGGTGGTGACGAGCTCTAATACTATCTTCTTCAATCCCTTTCTACTTTATGAACATCGCCTTATCCACTTCCTTTATATAACTTGTGTGGCTAAATTGCATTTTCAATTGCCATCCAATATGCTCTAAATGGGCATGCAACTCAAGTACCTTGGTCTCCAATAAAGCCATAGTGTTCTCAATTTTCTTGATCTTCTCTGATATCCTTTCAATACTGATGGCTGAGAAACTGTTATATATCTCTTGTGCACTTTGACTAATGAGCCTCTTCCTCATGGTTTCTTCCTTTTTCTTCAAATCCATCTCCCATGAAGACATTTTCTCTAAATCTCACTTTCTCTTAGACTTTTAGGGCTAGAAATGATCTGGGGTTAAATTCCTTGACAAATACCTTCTATTTATAGGCCTAAATCCTTACAATAACTCCTATACATCTTTAGAAACTACCTTGGCATGTTTTTACAAACTAATTGGAGGTTAATCCTTCTAGAATATTAATTTTTCACATGTGTTTAAACAGCCACGCTTATGCGCAAGTGCACATTTTTGTAACCTTCAACTTAACATCCAAATTATTATTCTAACTTGCGTTGGTCACTAAATAGAGTCTTAAAATATTTACTAATACATAATAGCTTCAAAAATACTACCCCAATTTTCTTAATCACACACAAAACAATAATAATAAAAAAAACACTATGATAACTATGGGTTGCCTCCCACAATGCGCTTAGTTTTGCATCGTCAGCCCGACGTAACCAGTGCTTATTCTGGTTGACCCAACATGATTTCATCATTAAATTTATGCCGATCTCGTATAAAATAAGGTTTCAGTCTTGTCCATTAACTTTAAATATTTTCTCAGACTTAGGTTCATTAATATCCACAACTCCATAAGGATAAACTTTTATCACATCAAATCGGCCCATCCACCTGGACTTAACTTTGCCTGAAAATATTCTTAACCTTGTATTATATAACAAAACTTGTTGCCATGACTGATAATTTTTAGTAAGAATCCTTAGATTATACCACATCTTCATTTTTTCTTTATAAATCTTGACACTCTCATAAGATTCATTCCTTATCTCTTCAAGCTCATTTAATTATAACAATCTTTACTCACTAGCATCTTTCAAATTGTCCCTTTTTCAATTAAATCACAAAAAATTGTCATCATACATCTTTGAAATGTAGCAACACATCCTTCTAAAAGCAAAAGTACCATAAGGACTGGTAAAAGTTGTTTTCTCTTGATCCTTATGAGATATTTATATTTGGTGATAACCAGTGAATCCATACGAAAAAAAAGTAGTTATGCCAAGCTACTCTATTCAGTATTTGATCTAAAAAGGTAATGAAAAATGATCTTTTGTAGTGGCAAGATTTAATTTTCTATAATCAAAGCATATTCACCACCCTGTAACTTACCTAGTAAGTAGTAATTCATTGTGTTCATTCACAGTTACATTTACTTTTCCTTTCTTAAGAACGTGGTGAATTGGACTAACATATGCACTCTTTGAAATAGGGTAGATAATTCCAGCATCTAACCACTTTAAAATTTCTTTCTTAACAACTTCTTTCATAACAGGATTCAGTCTCCTTTGAGGATCAACCCTGAGTTTGCAGTTCTCTTCCATATGAATTCTATGCATACAGATTGAATGACTGATTCCTTTAATATCATCAATTGTCCATCCAAAGGATTTCTTAATTTTTTTTTAAATTTTCATCAACCTTTCTTCTTCTTCCATCATTAATTTTGAGGAAATTATAAATAGTAAAGTAAAGAAATCTCATAAAAAAACATATTTTAAATGTTTAGAAAGTAACTTCAACTCAAGTTCTGGAGGTTTTTCAATTGATGGACAAAATGATTTCTCTTTGTCTATCGTGTCCAAAATTTTAAAACTTTCTCGAACATTATTTGAATCTTGCTTAAAAAGTTTTTCACATCGATCTAATTCCTTCTCTTGCTCGTGTTCCAAATCTTTTTCTTCAATTTTTTCCACATAAGTTGTTTAAAATGACATTCACTTAGATATCTTATATCATAAATCCTATAACTTTCATCATCTTTACCTTTTTGCAGGATATTTCATTAATCTTAAAATATTAAAAGTAACAGTTTAATCATTGACGCGCATTGTTCATTCCTCTTTTTATACATCTATCATTGTTCTTCCTGTGGCTAGGAAAGGTCTCGACAAAATGATATGTATCTCTTTATCTTCCTCCATATGTAGCACAATGAAATCAGCAGGAAAGATAAATTTATCCACTTTCACTAAGACATCTTCTATAAATCCCTTAGGGTATGTTATTGAACGATATACAAACTACAGAGCTACAATAGTAGGAGTTTTTTCTCCTAATCCCAATCCTTTGAATATTGATAATGTCATAAGGTTAATTCTTGCACCTAAATCACATGAAGCTTTCCCATAAATACTGTCTCCTTTTGCACATGGAATTGTAAAGCTACTTGGATCTTTAAGCTTTTCAGGAAGCTTTTTCTGAATTATAACATTGCACTCCTCACAAAGTGAAACAGTCTCATTATCTTCAAACTTTCTTTTACTATTAAGAATATCCTTCATAAACTTTACATAGCTTGACATTTGTTCTAAGGCTTCAACAAATGTAATATTAATTGTAAGCTTCTTAAATATATCGAAAAATTTTGAAAATTGCTTATCCAACTTCTGCTGATGAATTCTCCGAGGAAATGGAGGTGGTGGTTTTTCTAAATCATTTTTCAGTGGAGAAATAGGTCTATCAAGAATCTTTTGGTGCATCCTCTTTTGATTCTTCAATTTCTTACCTCTCTACTTCAATTTCTTTTTGGACCCTACCTGCCAACTCTCTTTCGCCTCTAAGTTGAACGACTTTTACTTGCTCTTTATTTTGGTCTTTTGGATTTGATTCAGTATTACTAGGTCAACTCTCTTCCGCTTCTAAGTTGAACGACTTTTACTTGCTCTTTATTCTAGTCTTTTGGATTTGATTCAGTATTACTAGGAAGTGTTCCTTAGGATCTATTTACTTAATGAATTTGCTATTTACCCAAGTTGATTTTTAATATTTCCAGTTGTAGCTCCTTGACTTTGTAATTAAATTCCCATTTGTAACACTACTTCTTCTGTAGACAACTTCTTCTCCTTAAATTGTGTATTACTATTGTAACCTGAAGGATAAGTAGATCTATAATTATTATTCCCTTGATTGTTCCAGTATTCTAATGGGTTTGCTTGGTTTTTCCCCCCATTTATTTATTATTACCACGTAAATTGTTATTCCAGTTAAAGTTGGGATGGTTTTTCCAACCTGGGTTATAATTATTTGAATATGGGTTACTCTGCTTGTTATTTATGATATTCAAAGATTTAATGATACTTGAGAATATACCATTTGACCTAATATATTCTCTTCAATAATGGAAATTGGCTAAGAAAAATTCATTCCAAATTGGTCTAACCTCCTTGAAATTGCAGCAACTTGATTTGCTAACATAGTAAATGCAGTTGTTTCATGAATATTGGCTACTTTCTTAGGATTCATCCTCTCAGAAAGCCATTGAAAATTATTGGTAGCCATTTCTACAATTAAAGCATAGGCGTCATGAATTGTCTTTTGACATGAATTAATGTTTTGATAATTGATCTAAGAGATTCAACTAATCCATTATAAAAAATTTGAATGATTAACCAATCTGGTATAGCATGATGTGGACACTTTCTTAAGACTTCTTTAAATCTTTCCCATGCTTCATAAGTAGATTCCCTTTCATACTGATTAAAAGATGTAATATCAATTCTAAGCTTTACAGTTTTTGATGGTGGATAATATTTAGCAAGGAATTTTTGTGCTAAATCACCCCAAGTTCTGATAGATCCAGGTGCTAACAAAGTCAACCACATCTTAGCTTTATCCTTCAATGAGAAAGAAAACAAACTAAGTCTTATGACATCATCTGATACACCATCGTATTTAAATGTAGCGCACAAATTTAGAAAATTGGCAAGATATAAATCTGGATCTTTTGTTTGTGATCCCCCAAATTGATTATATGATACCATTTGGATAATACTAGGTTTAAGCTCAAATGAATTAGCCACTACAATAGGTTTTTGAATACTACATTGATGTTCATCTACAGAAGGGATGATCTCTTAAAGGTCTAAACTCATAATGAATTTCAACATTTTGATCATTTTAGTTTGTCATTTCAATAATTTTTTGGATTTTTCAAGATTTTTAATTTTTTTGTTTTTTATTTTTCTAATAATTCTCTCAAATTCAGAATCGTAGGGCACTAGTCCTTCATAACCTGAACTACGCACACACTAACATAAAATAAAATAAAACTAAACACACACAAAATAAATTACAATACTTTAAAGTTTAAATAAGAATTTCTAAAAACAGAAATTTCCTTTTAAATCAACATATTTTTTACAATTTTCACTTCACATCCTTGACAACGACACTAAACTTAATCCATGATAACTGCTTATTTGCAACAGTATAATAATAATTCTGATTATATTTTTCACTTATATTTTCTTATTTCGCAACAAAACCAAAAACTTGAACTTGAAGAATAATAAGAATTTAACTTTTAATTTATATATATTGGGATACTACGCAAGTATACGTGTTGTTATCAAATAATATAGAAAATTTTGATTAAGACCTGAATATCGAACCCACAGGGAAGATATGTAATACACACTTTTCTGGAAAATTTTCTAATTTTTAAAAAGACAATTATTTAAACTAAAGACTGCTTCACAGTAAAGTAAGTTTAAATATTTTTGGTAATTTTAATATTTTGACAAAAACAAAACAAACTTAAAAAGAAAACTTTAGTTTTGTAGAAGAAAAGCACTAAATATGAAAATATTTTTCTCTGAATCATGAAACAGTAATTAGTATAGAAATTATGTTGTGCCAAATAGGAGCAATAATATTCTTTACCCATACTAGAGATGCTATAAAGAATATTTGGTAATTTAAAGTTTGAATAGTTTTGAAGACCAGCTAGGCATAGAAGATACTAGCTCTCACTCTAGAGTTCCCTTGTTTCCCTTCACTTGGGGGCTAACATCTCGTATCAGAACCTGAAACAATAAACCAAGTTGGGGGCTTTAACTTGTCACTTTAAAGTCCTCTAAAACTCTACACCCTTCAATGAATATTTTCTTATTTATTTGCACTCAATTATATGAACTACATTCTCGTTCATAAAACCTCATGTGATTCTCTCCCCTTGTTGACTGAGACAATACCTGCCTGGTTCTTACATGTTCACACAACAAATTTTAACATCTGGATTGGACAAATCAAGAAGTAAATGAAGTACATGGATTTAAATCATCATAACTACTATCCAACACTTAATTACTTATCATTTTAAGAAGAAAGATAAGGAAAACTACTCATAATCCATAAAGAAAACAAAACCATACTTTTGTTTAAAAGTAGAAATTATTGTCAAACCAACAAAAAGTCTCAATGAAAATCAAAAGTAGTATAAAACAAAAGATAAAAACATATCTCAAGTCCTCCACCAAACTCTTGAAGTTCCTTTGAATCTCTTCTCTTTTACGACACTCTCAATTTAAAACTAAAATGAAAAGGATAAATATGTGGTGCCTAAAAATCTCTCCAACTAACTCCCCAATTTTAGAACTTTCATAACCTTCCTAGTACTTTCAGGACCACATTTCAAAGTCTCAATCATCCTTCTTTTATAATTCTCCAAAAGGTGTCTTTGGTATCTCTTCAAAATGTGTCTTGATTCGATATATTTCCCCAAGAGATGCATCCTTCCACAATAATTTTCGTCCATGGTGGTTATAACCACCTATTAAGCCAATAGGTGCCTTAAAAACTACTTCAAATTTGCAAAAACTAAATTTAGTCAAGCAATAACTGCCACTGGCACTTAAGCGCCGTGCCTATGGTGCTTAGGCTTATCCTTCTCTATTTAACTGGCGCGTAAGCGCCGAATCGGGCGCTTAGGCGCCAAAACGCTTTTGCACATTTTTGACCTATTTGCTCTAAATTTGATCATATTTCACTCTTTTAAGCATTTTTCACCTTTTAACCTGTATCTAAAAGAAAAAACCAAAAGTATCTTCCATTAAAGCACAATATCTCAAAAAGAGGTATAAAAATGTGTCTAAAAACATTATATATTTTAGACGTATCAATATCCAATGGTGCTAAAAGCTTGATGCAATATTTTTTGAATTAGAAATTTAAGCAATTAATGTTGAGATTCTTAGCAAGTATACATGTCGTTATCAAGTAATAAAGGACTTCATATTTAGGCCCCAAATATTGATTCCACGGGGAAGGTTTAAATTTGAAATGATAAATTTACTAGGAAATTCACAGAATGTCAAAACAAAATTACTGTCGCTAATTTCAAATGCTAAGATATTATCAGAACTAAATTATTTAACTAATAATAAAACAAAAATATCGAGTTTAAAGAGTAACTACGAAACTATTAAACTATGTTTATGTGATGAAGATTTCTTATGTGAAAAAGCGTCTTTCTCACAACAATGAGATTTTGGTAAAATGAGATGAGATAATTGGTTTAAATATGTATTGTGCCAAATAAGAGAAGTTTTAATTCTCTATTCTGATACAATGTCATGGAAAATCATTGGCTAATCCCAGATTTAGTCCCTAAATCTGTGGCTAGGCTAGGAGGATACTGCTCCCATTCCAGAGCTCCCACTTTCCTTCACCTAAAGGCTAAGTCTTGCTTTAGTTTTTAAACACTAAGACTAAATTAGAAATTTTAGTCTGTCACCCTAAAGATTCTCCAATTCTACACCCAAAAAAGTATATTTCCCTATTTATTTGTACTTAATTCTGTGAACGAGGTTCTCCTTCATGGAAGAAAATGTGATCCTCACTCTGTTGTAGAACTCATACTCCATTTCCCGGAACATAGGTTTCACAAGATATTTTAACAATTCAACTGACCCGATCAAAAATTAAACTAAGTTTGTAGTTGAAAAATCATCACAATTTATTTTATATTTTAATATTGACACATCCATATTATCTCTTCATTTTGCCATATCTTAGAGTAGGGAGAAAGATAAACTAAACTACTCAGACTTCATGAGAAAGATATAACAAAACACAAATTTCATATATAAAAGAAAATTTATACAACACTAATAAAAATACAACACTTATCTCGATGTCTTTCACAAAGAAAATTCCTTGTAGCCTCTTCTAGGAAATGTAGGAAGAAGAAATCTCTTATTTTCATCCTTCTCCAACACTCTTGGAGAACTGTGCACACTTAATCTCACCAGAAAACTCTAAATTATAAGAACAATGGACTCCAAACGGTTGTGTAATGAAAATTGGAAGAATGTCTGATGTTTAGAAGGTTTAATTTTGGCGATGAAATGTCAGGAGGAGTCACTTTTCTGATCAATTTTGGCCCAAAATAAAGCTTAGAGTCGGTTCTCCAATAGGTGCCTTCAAAAAGCATCAAAATTTGTTGAGTCTTCTAGAAATAGGGGTTGAACTGAAATTGGTGCTGTCAGCGTGCATTCTGGCGCCGTCGGTGCCAGTGTTCCGCATTTTAATTCGATGCTCACTGTCAAACGACGTCGTCGGTGCTGAACAAACTCCATCTTCTTCATTTTTGCTCCAAATTTCATCATTTTGCTTCCTTTTATCTTCAAGTCCTAAAATTCAACAAACTGCAAGAATACATATAAATACCTTCCATTAAAATGCAATATCACCAAAATCAAGTATAAAATATTCCTATGAAATTGCATATACTTTTGGTGTATCAAAATCCCTTAAGCTTACATGTTACTTGTCCTCAAGTAACTTCTCTACTATATAAAAACATGACCTATGGTAGAAAATGTAACTTCTAGATTTCCATATCTTAGTCCACTAAATACGATAGCATAACTTAATAAAAATTCAAAATAACTCCAGTTAATACAAAAGATATAAGAATATTTAGCAATCAAGTCCAAGATTTCTAATTCTCTATTATTTTCAAGAAAAATTGCAAATTGTCATATTAAAATTACTTACAGTATTCATATGAAAAAGAACTTCATAAAAATTTACTAGAAAATAAACTAATACTTAAATAAAAGGTTAGAAAATGTTGCAACCCTTCTTTTTAAATTGATTCAAGTGAAGCCAATTTTTAATTATGCATCTCCTCAAGCTTCTCCCCACATATTTTTTTTTTCTTTTTCTTTTTCTTTTTTATTCTTTTCTTTTCTTTTCCTATCTTTTCTTTTCTTTTCTTTTCTTTTCTTTTCATGCGAGGATTAATTGTTCCAGTATGATCAAAATTCTCTTTCATCCTCCAATCTAGGTGATCAAAGAGGTACTTAAGAACTCCTATTGCATTCATAATACTCTGAAGTTTTCTTTCAATTTTCTTCAATTTTTTGTACAACCAACTGTTGGTGGCATCAATGGAGTAAAAGCATGTGATGATTGATCTAAGATAGTATCTAATGATTCATTCCCATTCCCAACATAATTTTCATCAATAGGAGTCATGGGCTCCCAAGGTAATAACTTTTTTTTTCGCAACTTTCATATCGAACTTGAGATTGACTGTAAAGTAGGAAAATTGTGGAAGGATGCCCAAGTCCATAAATTGGTCCATTCATGATATTACCCATAACAAATATAAATAAGAAAAATCCTATAGCAATGGGTTTTTCCATTTGAAAACAATAATTCAAAATAACATTTTCTTTGGTGACTCTACTAATCTTCATGGTAGGGAGTAATTTTGTAGAAATGAACAAATGTCACTACTTTGATATTGGATTAAGAAATGAAGCAGAGAAACAAATATGTCCTTCATCTCACATTTCCCAAATATCACTTTCATCCATCAGAAAATTATAGACATCTTACATCAAATCTCTGGTAGGGATAAGATTTTTATAATAATATATTATAATGTTTTCTATCATATACAACTCATTGATTTGTGTAGGAGTAAATGGTACAGCCTTACCTCGTACATAGACAACTCCTTGGGTAATTCCATGTAAATTGGCACAGAATTCCTTCACTACTGGTACAACAATTGCAGTGGTAGTGTAGTATAGAACTTCCCATCGCCTTTGTACAATGATTTTATCAATCAGAGAACTTTGATTAATCAATCTGTGATTGACAAAGCTTCTCTCTTTGATAAGCATCTTCTACGTATTAACTTTGTCGTATAATCTTTGCGCGTGAAAACTGATAAACTTTCTTCTATTAAAAACTCCATACTTGGAAGTTTGTCTGAAATTAGAGGCCATAAAATTATTAAATAGGAAGTTTCTGATAGTCCCGGTAGTTATTACGGAGCAAAATCCCGCCTAAGTGCGCCAAAATCTGCCAAAACTGTCAACTGCTATCGGCGCCGTCAGTACTCCCTATGGCTCTATCAGCACTTTTGTCTGTCTGCCCTAGCCGTTAGTGCCCATGCTTGTGTCATCAGCGCCAGAGGCCAAAATTGCGTCTTTTCATATTTTTTTCGTTTAATTTGATGCAGAAATTTCCTCTAATACCAATATTTGTCTTAATTTATAATATATAAAATTGTGTAGGATTATTATTTGCTAATATATAAACACTTATCAAAAAAAATAGTAATACATACATATATATATATTTATATATAGGTTGCCTCCAATAAAGTGCTTGGTTTCACGTCGTCAGCCTGACATACCATTTGATTGTTGGGTTGGCTTAACATTAAAACTTCTTTAAATTGTGTTATGTGCCCTTCATAATAATGTTTCAATCGATGCCCATTAACTTTAAATATCTTTCCAGTGTTAGGATTTTTAACAATAACAGATCTATAATGATAGACTTTATTCACTTAAAATGGTCCTAACCATCCAGATTTGACTTTTCCTGGAAATAATATCAATCTTATATTATATAATAAAACTTCTTTTCTAAGTTCAAACTTCTCTTGAAGAATCTTTCGATCATGCCATATTTTCATCTTCTCTTTATAGATTTTTACATTATCATATGCTTCATTTCTAATCTCCTCAAGTTCATTGAGTTGTAATAATCTTTTCTCACCACCATTCTTTAAATTAAAATTAAATTCCTTAATTGCCCAAAATGCTTAATGCTCCAATTCTACAAGAAAGTTGCGTGTTTTTCCAAAAATAAGTTTATATGGGGACTTTCCTATTAGAGTCTTATAAGCAGTTTTTTATGCCAACAATGCAGTATCTAATCTAGCAGACAAATCTAATTTATAAGGATTTACAGTTTTTTCTAAAATTCATTTAATTCCACGATTTGATATCTCTCTTAGACCACTAGTCTAAGGATGATAAGCAATAGATAATCTATGTATAATATCATATTTCTTAATCAATTTTTTGATTCTCTTATTCTTAAAATGAGATCCTCCATCAGTAGTAAAAACTCTATGCAATCCATATATTATAAAAATATTTTTAATTAAATATTTAAAAACACTTCGAGCATCACATTTAGGTACACTAATAGCTTCAATCCATTTGGACATATAATCAACAATAAGGAATATGTATTAATTCCCAAATGAAGGCATAAATGGTCCCATAAAATCTAATGCCCACACATCAAAAATTTCAACTTCTAATATATAATTTAGATGCATTTCATTTCTTCAAGAAATATTTCCTAATCGTTGACATCGATCGCTTGTTTTAATATATTTGTTAACATCTTTAAAAAGAGTAGGCCAATAAAATCCAGCTTGCAAAATCTTATATGCAATTCTATTCGTTCAAAAATGTCCTCCAAATTCAGAATCATGGCATCTTTCAATTATCTATTGAGTTCCTCATAAGGCACACACCTTCTAATAATTAGATCTCTACATTGTTTACATAGATATGGGCCATCCCAAAATAGAGTTTTGAATCATATATAAATTTTTTTAGTTGTGCATTTTTGATATCTGGTGGTAAAACTTACAATATAATTTATTATATCGGCATACCACAGTACATTCATTTCATCAATACTATATAATTTTTCATCAGAGAAATTCTCTAAAATTTCATTTGCAAAATTAGTTAATATTTTCCTAACTAGTCTAGGCAAATGATCAGCTATTTGGTTATCATTTCCCATTATATCAATTACAATAAAATCAAAATCTTACAATAGGAGTATCCATCTAATTAATCTTGGTTTAACATCATTTTTTTGCATCAAGTATTTAATTACAAAGTGATTTGTAGGCGCTATACATTTAGTTCTAATTAAGTAAGGTCTAAATTTATTAAAGGCAAAAATAATAGTGAGTAATACTCTTTCAGTAGTAGTGTAATTAA
Organism: Phalaenopsis hybrid cultivar; assembly: GCA_002079205.1. Taxonomy (NCBI): domain Eukaryota; kingdom Viridiplantae; phylum Streptophyta; class Magnoliopsida; order Asparagales; family Orchidaceae; genus Phalaenopsis; species Phalaenopsis hybrid cultivar. The sequence goes on from JXCR01094786.1 coordinate 59,187, forward strand.
TTTGAGCATCATTTAGAGTTTTACTAGCATAATATATTACTTAAAAACATTGTTGTGCATTTGTCCTAACACAACCTCAATAGCATATATACTAGCATCGCACATTAGTTCAAATGATTTCTCTCAATCCGGTGGAACTATTATAGGTGCAGTGATTAATTTTTCTTTCAATAATTCAAATGCTTTTATGTATTCCTCATTAAAATTAAATTTCGTGTCCCCTTCTAAAAGTTAGTAAAATGGCTTAGTTACTTTAGAAATTTTTTTTATGTAATGCCTGTAGAAACCAACATGTCTTAAAAAGCTTCTTACCTCTTTAACATTAGTCGGAGGTGGTAATTTTTCAATAAAATGAATTTTTGCACGATCTACTTTCATACCATTTTCAGAAATTTTATGTCCAAGTACAATTCCTCCTACAACCGTAAATTGATATTTTTCCCAATTTAGTACGAGGTTGATTTTTTCACATACTTCCAAAACTTTTTCTAAATTATCTAAAAAAAATTCAAACGAAATTCCAAATACCAAAAAAAATTATCCATAAACCCTTCCATTCCATGTTCAATAAAATTTCTAAAGAATGACAACATACATCTTTGAAATGTTGCAGGTGCATTGCTTAGTCCAAAAGGCATTCTACGAAATGAAAATGTTCCATATGGGCTGGAAAATTTTTTCTTCTCTTAATCCTTTGGAGCAATTAGAATTTCGTGATAATCAGTATATCATTCTAAAAAGTAATAATATTTGTTCCCAGCTAATCTACCCAACATTTGGTCCATAAAAGGTATAGGATAGTGATCTTTTATGGTGGTCATGTTTAATTTTCTATATTCAATACAAATTCGCCAACCAATAACTTATCTTATTGATATTAATTCTTTTTTCACATTTTCTTTAATGGTCACTCTTCTTTTCTTCGGAACTTAGTGAATTGGACTTACCCAAGAACTATCTGAATATATAATTACAACATCTAACCATTTTAAAATTTCTTTCTTAACAACTTCTTTCATTATTGAGTTTAATCTCCTCTGAGGATCAGCTTTATGTTCATATTGTTAATCTAATAGGATTTTGTGCATACAAATAGAAGGACTAAATCCTTTAATATCTACTAAAGTCCATCCAAAAGCCTTTTATATTTTCTTAACATCTCTAATAATTTTTGTTCTTCAAATTCTATTAATTCGGAAGATAAAATAACAGACAATGTAGAGGACTCTCCTAAAAACTCATATTTTAAATGGGCAGGTATTATTTTCAGTTTAAGTTCAGGTGGTTTAATACTTGAAGGAATAAGATTTTTATTATCATTTTTCAACAAGCCTAAAGTTTTAAATTTGCTTTGATTATAATCCAAATCTTCTTCTTTTATTTCATACTTGTTTTCAAAAAGTTCTCCTTGCTTTAATTTGTCTTCAAACTCATTCTTAAAGTGCTCAATATTCAGATAATCAGTTACTTCCATCCTAAAACATTCATTATCTTTTTCTATTGCTGGATATTTCATAGCTTTTACAATATTAAATGATCATCAACTCTCATTATTAATTCTCCTTTTTGCACATCTATTACATCTCTTCCTTTTGTAAGAAATGGTCACCTAAAAATAATAAGAATTTCTTTATCTTCTTCCATATCCAATACTATAAAGTTTATAGGTTTAATAAATTTATCCACTTTTACTAATATATCCTCTATAACTCCTTTTGGATAAGTTATTGATCGATCAGCTAACTATAGAGCTATAGTAGTAGGGTAAATCTCTCTCAAATCTAAACGTTCAAAGATCTATAAAGGCAGATTGATACTTGCTCCTAAATCACATAAAGCTTTTACAAAAAAAAATTTCACCAATAGCACAAAGTATAGTAAAACTACAAGGATCTTTTAATTTTTCATGAAGTTTTTTCTGAAAAATAGCACTATACTCTTCACTGAGTGCAACGGTCTCATGATCTGTAAACTTTCTTTTTTTTGTTTAGTATATCCTTCATAAATTTCACATAACTTGGAAATTTTTTTCCAAAGCTTCAAAAAAATGAATGTTTATCGTTAACTTCTTAAGGATTTCCAAAAATTTTGTAAATTGTTTATCTTTGTTCTTGTTTTAGTCTTTGAGGAAACAGAGGTAATGGTTTTTCTACAGGGCTCTGTGTTTGTTCATTTTATATCGTTAACTTCTTAAGGATTTCCAAAAATTTTGTAAATTGTTTATCTTTATTCTTCTACTTTGAGAAAATAGAGATAATAGTTTTTCTAAAGGACCTTGTATTTGTTCATTTTAATTTTGGCACTTTCCATTGCTTCCTTCTCTTCATCAATATCATTTTCTCTTTGGATCATTGTTTCAACTTATTCTTCACTTTGTAATTCAATAGCTTTTATTTGCTCCTTATTTTGATCTTTTGGATTAACTTCCACCGTATTCAGAAGAATTCCAGAAGATCTGTTACTGAGTCCAGTAGCGACATGTCCAAATTGATTTTCAATATTTCTAATAGCAGCTCCTTGATTATGTATTTGATTTCCCATGTTTAACATTACTTCTTTTATCTTCAACTTCTTTTCCTTAACTTGTGGGTTAGGATTAGAGTTAAATCGAGGAGGATAATAAGGTCGATAACCAGAATTTCCTTACTTGTTCAAATTTTTGGAGGGATTCACCAAATTTTTATATTTATTCCAACTAAAATTTTGGTGATTTTTCCATTCAGGATTATAAAGTTAGAATAGAGATTGTTATTTTGATTATTTATAGCATTTAAAGTTTCATAAGATGAATGATCTATCCTAGTGAATTTTCCTCTAATACTGGGGGTATTTGAGAATAGTTCACTCCCATTTGATCAATCTTATTCAAAATAGCAGCAATTTGAGATGCTAAAATAGAAATTGCATTAGAATCATGAATACTAGCTACTTTCTATGCATTTACCCTTTGGAGGGCCATTGAAAACTGTTAGTAGCCATTTATTCAATTAGATAATATGCTTCATCAAAAGTTTTAGACATTAGTGATCCACCCAGAATAACATCTATAATATATCTAAGAGATCCTACTAATCCATTACAAAATGTTTGAATTATTAACCAATCTGGTAGAGCATGGTGTGGACATTTTCTAAGAAGACCTTCAAATCTCACCCAAGTTTCATATATCGATTACCCTTCAAACTAACAAAAAGATGTAGTCATTTCTAAGCTTAACAGTTTTTTAGGGTGGAAAATAATTAGCTAAATATTTTTGTGATAGTTCTCCTCAAGTTCTAATAGTTCCAGGTGCTAGTTAATTTAACCAAGCCTTAGCTTAATCCCTTATTGAAAAATGAAAAAGTTTAAGCCTAGAAGCATCATTAGACACTCCGTCATATTTAAAAGTGGCACAAATTTTAATAAAACTAACAAGATGTAAGTTTGAATTTTCAGTAGATGTTCCTCTAAAATTATTATTTTGTACTATTTAAATAATATCAGGCTTAAGCTCAAATGAATTAGCAGCAACATCAGGATTTTGAATAGTTAAGTGAAGCTCATTTGCTCTCGGATTAATATAATCTTTCAAAGGTCTTTGTCAATTTTTTGTTTACTTGATTATTTAAGTTATTCGCCATTTCATTTAATTTTTTAATTTTTTTTTGTTGTTTTTGAATTTGTCTAATAGTATGTTCTAATTCTGAATCGTAAGGTACTAAACCTTCAGATCCAATATTTTGCATAAACAAATATAATAAACAAAGAAAAATTTCTTAAAATAAATTCTTAAATAAAAATATATTTTCTTTTTGGATTTTTGAATTATTGAATTGTATGTTTCCTAATTTACCAAATCTAGTTAATTTACTGTTACCTTCCCCGACAATGGCGCCAAAAACTTGATCCTGATGTGAAATATAGTTTTGTAAAAATTATATAGTTGACTTCGCTATGCAACGGTGCCAAAAGCTTGATGCAATATTTTATGAATTAGAAATTTAAGCAATTAATATTGGGATTCATGCAAGTATACGGATCCTTTCTATTTAAGCCCAAATATCGATCCCACGGGGGCAGTTTAAATTTGAAAAGATAAATTTACTGGGAAATTCACAAAAAGTCAAAATGAAATCACTGTCTCTAATTTTGAATGTTGAGATATTATGAGAACTAAATTATTTAACTAATAAAAAAACTAAAATAGAGAGTTTAAACAATAACTACTAAACTAATAAACTATGTTTATGTGAAGAAGATTTCTTATGTGAAAAAACATCTTTCTCACTATAATGAGATTTTTGGTAAATTTTGATAAGATAAATGGTTCAAATATGTATTGTGCTAAATAGGAGCAGTTTTAACTCTCTACCCTGATAAAGTGTTATAAAAAATCATTGGCTAATCTCAGGCTTAGTCTCTAAATCCGTCGCTAGGTGAGGAGGATTCTGGCTCCCACTTCCCCTCACATGAAGGCTAACTCTTGATTTAGTTTTTAAACACTAAGAATGAATTGGAGATTTTAGTCTATCACCCTAAAGATTCTCCAATTCTACACCCAAAAAAGTATATTTCTCTTTTTATTTGCACTAAGTTCCATGAACGAAGTTCTCCTTCATGGAATCAAATGTGATCCTCACTCTATTGTAGATCTCATACTCCATTTCTCGGATCATAAGTTTAACAACATATATTAACAATTCAATTGGCCAAATAAAAAAGTAAATTAAGTTTGAAGTTGAAAAATCATCACAATTTATTTTCTATTTTAATATTGGCACATCTATAATATCTCTTAATTTCACCATATCTGAGAGTAAGGAGAAAGATAAAGTAAACTTTTCAGACTTCATGAGAAAGATTAAACAAAACACCAATTTCATATATAAAAAAAGGTTCATACAACACTAATAAAAACATAATATTTATCTGAAACTCTTTCTGAAAGCAAATCTCTTGTATCATCTTCTAGGAAATGTAGGAAGAAGAAATCTCTCACTTTTCTGCTTCTCCAACACTCTTAAAGAAGAGTTTACACTTAATCTCACCACAAAAATCTAAATTATAAGAACAATGGACTCGAAATGGTTGTGGAATGAAAAATAGAAGAATGTACAAAGCATAGAAAGTTGAATTGGGGTGATGAGATGTCAGAAAGAGTCACATTTTTTTCGATGCTCACTATCAAATGGTGTCGTCGGCTCTAAACAAATTTCAACTTCTTCAATTTTGTTCCAAATTTCATCTTTTTTGCTTCCTTTTATCTTCAAGTCCTAAAATTCAACTGCCTATATGAAAACATAAAAATACCTTCCATTAAGGTGGAATATCACCAAAAATGAGTATAAAATATAAGTCCAAAAATGCATATGTTTTTTATGTATCAACCCCTAAAATTGCCAAAATTACAAAAATACCCTTGGCACCCCAAAATTTTCCAAAACCTCCAAAATCACCTCAAATGTCCCTAAAGTCAATTTGAACCATTCAAATGAACCTACTTTAGCCAGTTTGACCATTTTGACCAAAACCCCCAAATTGGCTTTGAAGGCCTAATGTCCCCAAATTCACCTCAAATGTCCATCTATTTAAGCTCAATTCCCATAAATTTCAATTCTAAACTCAAATTAGTCTTTCATTTGATCTACCCAAACCAAATCTAACCCAAATTGGCCCATTCTTTGAGCTCAATTTTGATCCAATTCAAAACCCCCAATTTTGGCCCTATGAAATAATCCCCCCAAATTGAACCCCATACCCAACTCAATTACCTCAATTTTGACCCTAAATTCTTCATAAAATTCCTAAACATCAAATTTGACCTTCAATAGGCCTTTTTCAAGCCTGAATTTTACTCAATTTTGACTAAAATCCAAAAATCCCTAAATTTGCCCCAAATTGGCCATATGACCTAATCTCACCAAATTGAATGTCCTAACCACAAGATTGGCACCAATTCATGTTGAAAACCATTTTTAAAATTTCTATGGAACATTTTCAACCATTAATTTGGACATAGCCAAACCTTAGCCCAACCTACACCCAAGTCTAGTCCATTTTGCTCAAAATGACCAAAATCCCTAAATCCTTCAAATTGAGCTTCCAATTGAACTCAATATCACTTCAATCCTTCGCAAAAAATCTTCATAAAAATCATCTACACAATTTTTATCAATCAATTGGGCTCAAATTGGTTGCTAACCTAACCCAAACCAAACCTTTGGTCATTTTAACCCTAAATTGGACCCATGTACCAGAATTAACTTGGCCATCCTAAGGCCACTAAATTGATGACTCCACAGCCACTAAACTCTACCTTGGACCTGGATAAACCATACTTAACCCAAACTAAATGAGCCGTGGATGAAAGGTCCCCTAAATCAGGGGATTTGTTTCGTAAATTGCTTAGTCCAAAGAAATCTTTGTCAAAACCTATCACCAACCCAAATTAATGGCATCCTCTTCTTAAAGTTCAAAACTTTTCACATTCCTTCGCTTCATAAATTCATATTAATTTTAAAATTTTTCATAAAGTTTTATTCTTTTCTTCTTACATGAAACTCTAAGATTCTTAATACTTCAAAAATATAAATTAATTTACTTACAATGGAAAAACATAGTCTTATTCTCTCATACCAAACATCTTAATCTCTAAAATTAACTTTTATTATTGAACATTTTTACTTAAGTATACTGTATATTTAGAAAAATAAATATTATTATCTAAAGTCACTCTTTAATACGAAAGGTCGTGTTAAATTTAAAAATTTTGAAAATATAATTGAGGATGAATAAAATTAAGTTTCTTTCTTTAAAAAAAAATCTCTTTCCCCCCAAACTTAAATTTTTAAAAGATTTAGCATGAAAAACTTAAACAATAACAGGTGAAAGAAAACATTTAACAAATAGAGAAAAGTCTTATCTAATGAAGGTTCTAAAATTGAAACTTAATTCTGAAATATTGCAGGTGCTAATATGAAAAGCTACAAGACTTAAAACATTTTAAATAACACGTAATACATATAAAAATTTGTTAAGAAAGAATTAAGTACAATTACATTCAACAAAGTATATAAAAACTAATAAGAGTATTAAAATAAATTCCAATGCAAATACAGTTTTACAACCCTATTTTTCACAATACAACATAACTTCATAAATAAAGCAAAGTATCACACTCGAAAAGCAAACAATAACAACAATAAAGTACTACTAACTATAATGTAAACAAAAGATCAAAATATGACTAAGTAAACATCACCACGCATCATCTTCTTAATCTTCTTCTGCATCAAAGCTTTGTTAATGATACTGGGTAAAGAGGGTGACTAGGAAACTGAATTGAGTGATCAGCCCTCATGTATCTAACCATCGCATCATCATAAATCGCATCACATTCAAAATTCTACCTTATTAAATCATAATTATGTGAATTTATGGCCTCCATATTTTCCATCGTGCTTTCCATCCTTAAGATATCTCCCTGTTAGATCACCATTTGCTCCATAAGCCTCTAGAGAGTAGAGGTACTCAAAGCAGAAGGAATATCCCTAGTCCTACTTCCAGATCTCCATCCAACATGAGATTCATAAGTCTTAATATTTGTAGGCCTAATAGGTTTTAGCGGTTCAATCCTCTCCTAATTCATTCCAAAATCAACTCCCGCATGCTCACATAGTGTGAAGATTAGGGCAGGGTGTGCTAAACCACCAATTGAATCACCCAAAGTAATAGAACAAGTATTTCTATAAGTAATAGATCCTACATCTATCCTTGAATCTATTAATTAAGAGTACTTCACCAAAGGATTTTCTCAAAATCTTCCCAAAAAATTCAAAATTTCAGACCTTGGCAATGTAAGATAAATCCTTGGTGAAAATAAAAACTTTGAGTTGAAAGTGTAGCTCTTACCAAGAGAAGTTGAAATCCAAAATTCTTTTGCCTTCAAATCACCTCAAATCCAAACACTAGTATGCCCTAGGTGCACAAACTGGAGGTTGAAGGTGAGTGAAGGGGTAAAAATGGTGTTTTTACTATGCAAATCACATAATTTAAAGGTTCTAGGAACTTTTGGGTCAAGGGCACTGTCGGCGCCCATGCTGGCGCCATCGGCGCTAGTGCCAAGAATTTCATATATTTTTATTTCACAATTTCAATTTTCTTTCAATTCACTCCAAAGTTTAATTAGTCTTTTTTAAACACTCATATTCATCCTAAAATAATTCACAAACAAGCATTTTCACAAATAACACCAAATTAACTTTTATATATGAAAATTCAAATTTTTACGAACACAAATTTTTAATCAAACTCACACATACATAGAGCAAACTAAACTATAATTCAGTGTTGAAATCAAGCCACAACACTAGAATGCTAACATAAAACTATACACACATTTAAAGTTGCAAGCTTTTAAAGAAAAGTTAATCCAACATAATTAATTTAAAATACTAGAGTGTCCAATGTCTTCAACTACTCTTCATCTTCAGTGCTTTCTCCTCCTCTAATATCTCCCATAGACTGGTAATGGATGTACAAATTGTAAAAGGGTCGGTACAGTAATTGATCAGTCAAATTTTCATTGATCCTTCCATTTTTCTTGAACATTTGCACCAAACCTGCTACAACTATTCCAGTCTGATCAAAGTTCTCCTTCATTCTCCAATCTAAACGATAAAAAAAGTAGTTATGATTTCCTATTGCATTCATGATACTATGAAGTTTTGTTTTATTTTTTTTCATTTTCTTTTCCAAAACTATTGAACCTCCAATAGTATGCGACATTAATGGTGTTTAAGCATGTGATGAATGATCCAAGATAATATTCAATGCTTCATTTCCATTTCCAATATAGTTTTCATCAATAGGACTCATGGGCTCCTACGGTAATAATACTTTCTCCCAACTCTCATATGGCGCTTTAGACTGACTACAAAGTAAGAAAATTTTAGAAGGATGCCCCAAACAATTTATAAGCCCATTCATAATAATACCAATAATAGGTTTAAAAATAATTGATCCCACATCAATGGGCTTTCCCATTTGAATGCAATAGTTTAATATTGCACTCTTTTGTAACTCTACTAATCTTCATTGTAGGGAGTAATTTTGTAGAGATGAAGAAATGTCATTCTTTAGATATTGGGTTAAGCAGTGAAGCAGAGAAACTAATGTATCCCTCATCTCTAATTTTCCTATTATCATTTTCATCCGTCAGAAGTTGTATACTTCATGCATCATATCTTTGTTTGGGGCAAAATTCATATAATGACAGATTGACATGCTCTCTATCATACACAAATCATTAATTTGTGACGAAGTAAATTGTACAACCTTACCTCAAACGAAGATGACTCCTTAGGTAATTCCATGTAAGTTAGAATAGAATTCCTTTACCACTAGAACAACAACTGCAGTGGTAGTGTAGCATAGAAATTCCCTACATCTCTGTACACTGATTTTCTTAATCTGTGAACTTGGATTACTCAACCCATGATTGATAAAGTTTCTCTCCTGGATAAGTTTCCTCTTCATGATGACTTTGTTGTATAATCTCTGCCCATCAAAACCGATAAACTTTCTTCTTTTGAAAACTTCATACCTTAAAGTATTTCTGGAATCGAAAGCCTTGGATTTCAAAACTTGAAAGTTTTTGGTCGTCCAAGGCAGTTTTTAGGTCTTTAAAAACTCTTTTAGGCAGTTATTCTGGAGTGCAATCTTGCCAAAGCCCTCTAAATTCATCCTGAACAGCGGTTGCTGTTATGGACATTGTCGCTGCTCTTGATGGTGCTGTCGGTGCCAAGGCTTGTGTAGAAGGGTGTCATCGGCACCCATGCTAGCGCCGTCAGTGCCAAAGCCTATGGTTGTGTCGCTTCTCTTTAGGTTCAATTCAATTCGAAATTTTCATCCAATACCAATATTTATATTATTTTTTGATATATAAAATTGTGCAGGATTCTTAAATATTTTTATTTCCTAATATATATAGAAAACTTGTTAAACAAAATACTAAGATATATAGATATACATAAATAGATATACATGGGTTGCCTCCCACAAAGCGTTTGGTATAACATCGTCAGCTTGAAGTACCATTCTTTAATAATGATGAATCAACATCAAAATTTCTTTAAATTATGGCATGTGTCCATAATAATAATGTCTCAATTGATGCTCATTAACTTTAAATATTTTTCTAGTCTTAGAATATTTAATAACAACAGTTCCATAATGATAGACTTTAATCACATTGAATGGGCCTAAATATCTAGATTTCAGTTTTTTTGGAAATAATCTCAATCTAGTATTATATAATAGAACTTATTGTCCAGGTTAAAATTTCTTTTTTATAATCTTTCAATTATGTCATATTTTCATTTTCTCTTTATAAATTTTTGCATTACCATATGCATCATTTCTAATCTCCTAAAGTTCATTTTCTTCTCACCACCATCTTTTAGATTAAAATTAAATTCCTTGAAAGCCCAAATTACTTTATGTTCCAATTCTACTGGTAAGTGGCATGTTTTTTTCAAAAAATAAGTCTATATGGGGACATTCCAATAGAAGTCTTATAAGTAATTTTGTGTGCTCATAGTGCAGTATCTAATCTAGTAAACCAATAAAAATTTTAGGGATTTATAGCTTTCCTAAAATTCATTTTATTTCACGATTTGATATCTCTACTAAACCACTTATTTGGGGATGATAAGCAGTAGAGAATCTATGCATAATATTATATATTTTAACCAATTTCTCAATTCTCTTATTCCTAAAATGGGATCCTTCATCCGTAACAATCACTCTCGGCATTCCATATCTTGTTAAAATATTTTTATTTAAAAAATTAGATACACTCTGAGCATCACGTTTAGCTACAACAATAACTTCAATCCATTTGGACATATAATCAACAACAAGTAATGTATATAAATTTCCAAATGAAGGCATAAATCATCCCATAAAATCTAATCTCCACACAACAAAAAATTCAACTTCCAATGTATAATTTAGATGCATTTCATTTCATCTAAAAATATTTCCTACTCGCTGACATCGATCACATGTTTTAATATATTCATGAACATCTCTAAAAAGAGTAAGCCAATAAAGTCCATCTTGTAAAATTTTATGTGCAGTTCTATTTGTTCCTAATTGTCCTCCAAATTTCAAATCATGACATGACTCAATTATATGTTGAGTTTCTTCATAAGGCACACACCTTCTAATAATTAGATCTTTACACTGTTTATATAAATATGGTTCATCCCATAAATAGAATTTTGAATCATAAATAAATTTTCTTATTTGTTGATTCTTAAGATCTGGTGGTAGAATATCACTTACAATATAATTTGCTTCATCGGCATACCATGACACATGCATTACAGCAATATTATATAATTCTTCATCCGATAATGTTTCTAAAATTTAATTTGCAAAATTAGTTAATATTTCTTGTTCTAATCTAGACAAATGATTGACTATTTGATTATCATTTCCCTTTATATCAACTACCAATAAAATAGAACTTTTGGAGCAGAAGTATCCATCTAATTAATATTGGTTTAGCATCCTTCTTTTGCATCAAATATTTGATAGCAGAATGACTGTATACAATATACATTTGGCTCCATATAAGTAAGCTCTAAACTTAACAAAGGCATGGATAAATGCTAATAACTCTCTTTTAATAGTAGTGTATTTAATTTGACCATCATTTAGAGTCTTACTAGCATAATATATTAATTTAAAAACTTTGTTATATCTTTGTCCTAAAATAGCTCCAATAGCATAGTCACTAACATCACACATTATTTCAAATGGCTTCTCTCAATTAGGTAAAACTATTATAGGCGTAGTGATTAAATTTTCTTTCAACTGTTCAAATGCTTTTAAGCATTCCTCATTAAAATAAAATTTCGTATCTTTTTCTAAAAGGTGGCATAATGGCTTAGTTATTTTTGAAAAATATTTTATATAATGCCTGTAGAAACCAGTATGTCCTAGAAAGCTTCTTACCCCTCTAATCGTAGTAGGAAGTGGTAATTTCTCAATAACTTAAATTTTTTCACGATCTACTTTCATGTCATTTTCAGAAATTTTATGCCCAAGTACAATTCCTACTGCAACCATAAATTGACATTTTTTCCCAATTTAGTACTTGGTTGATATTTCACATAATTCTAAAACTTTTTTTATATTATTTAAACATAAATCAAATAAAGTTTCATATACAAAAAGATCATCCATAAATACTTCCATTCGATGTTCAATTAAATTACTAAAAATTAACATCATACTTCTTTGAAATGTCGCAAGTGCTTTACATAGTCTAAAAGACTTTCTCCGAAAAGCAAATGTTCCATAAGGGCTTGAAAATGTTGTTTTCTCTTGATCCTTAGGAGCAATTGGAATTTGGTGATACCTGACATATCCATCTAGAAAGTAGTAATATTTGTTTCCAGCCAATCTATCCAACATTTGGTCTATAAATGGTAAAGAAAATTAATCTTTCCTGGTGGCCATGTTTAATTTTCTATAGAAAATTAATTTTGGAATTAATTCATTTTTCTCATTTACTTCAACCGTCACTCCTTTCTTTGGAACACAGTGAATCAAACTTACTCATGCACTGTCTTAAATAGGATATATAACTTTTGCTTCTAAGCATTTTAAGATTTCTTTTTTAACAAATTATTTCATTGTTCAGTTTAATCTCCTTTGAGGATCAGCTTTAGGTTCGTATTGTTCATCTCATAGAATTTTATGCATACAAATTGAACGACTAAATTCTTTAATATCTGCTAAAGTCCATCTAAAAGCCTTTTTATATCTTGTCAGCATTTTTATTAATTTTTGTTCTTAAATTTCAGTTAAATCAGAAGATAAAATGATAGGCAGTGTGGATGAATCTTCTAAAACACATATTTTAAATGGCCAGGTAATGTTTTTAGTTCAAATTCAGGTGGTTTAATACTTGAAGGAATAAGATTTTTATAATCATTTTCCAACACGTTTAATATTACAAAATTTTCCTAAACATAATCTAAACTCTCTTTTTTTATTTCATGCTCATTCTTGAAGTACTCTTCTTACCATAATTTTTCTTCAAACACTTCCCTAAATTCATCAATACTTAGATAATCAGTAACTTCCATCCTAAAACATTCATTATCTTTTTCTATTGCAGGATTTTTCATAGCTTTTGCAATATTAAATGTTACTACTTGATCATTAACTCGTATTATTTCTTCTCCTTTTTGGACATCTATCACAACTTTCTCTATTGCAAGAAATGGTCTCCCAAAAATAATAGGAATCTCTTTATCTTCCTCCACATCTAATACAATAAAGTCTACGAAAAGTCAGCAAAATGACGAGAATCATGTGGACTAAAAGTCAAATATATTTAACTTATATTTATTTTTAAATTAATTAAATACCTTAAACCTTCATTGAATCCTAATTAAATAAATATTAATTAACATAAAAGGAAAATTTGAGGGTTTGTTCTCTCCGTGATTAGGATTGTTCTTTGATATTTCCAAAGTTAGATAGCACTTCCAGCATACTGAACCCTAATTTCCAAAGTTATGTCACCTTTTTGATTAAATTAATTATATAAATTAAAATAAAAATAAAAACATATAGTGTTTGCTTTCGTAGTTTCACCATGGTCAGAGAGGTGTAAGAAAAATATAACTTAAGTTTAAATGTTTTTAAAATATACTTTATTAATTTAAATCTTTAATCATAAAAAATTAAATAAATATAATATAATTCAAAAAACATCACAAAAATTGATTCACATTGAAAAAAATGATAATTTGATTTAGCCACTAAAGTTTTTTATTCAAGGAAAATGAGATTTTGGCACTAAAATAGTTATAATAGTTAAACTATAACTAAAAAAGTTTTCAAAAAAATGGTTTGAAGTGTTCCTTGTGACAATGAGCATCCAAGAAAAATAAAATTCACATTAAAATAAATAATCCATTTTTGGGCTATTTTTAATTTTAAAAAAATTAAAAATGTAAAAAAAATATAAAAAAATGTAGAAATGCACTAAAATGTTTCAAATTGTTCCCTGACCACTTAGGATGAATTTAAATATTTAACCTAATTTTCTAAATAAAGATATGTATTTTTAAATGCCTAAGAATGTATTTTCATAAATTTTCACTAAAATAATTTTAAAAAATAAAATAAATATAAGAAAATACAAAATAAATTTCTTTAAGTACTATGAAGTCAGTGAGATCAATGAGAAATACAAAATTGATTTTTTTTCAAAATAAAATGTTTTTTTTCATTTAATTTCCTCCAAAATATGTAAAAAATTATTAAAATTAAAATATAAGTAAGAAATTCATGAAATTTGGTCCAAGTGGTCCTTTGACCTAGATGATTCTCAAATTATTTTACCAAGGACAAAAACTTTGCTTTGGTTGACTAAATGGATTAACTTTGAAATTTTCATTTTTCGATTAAAATAGATGAAAAAAAGTGATTTTTTTCTCTAGTACCTTAGTTAACCTATGAGAGATAGGTTAGCAAATTTTGAACCCCATATAAATCTATTTAAAAAAGTTTTCTCAAGGTAGGAGCTTAAGTGCAAAATTGTAATTTCCACCTTTTCCCCTCCTAATCAAGATTTAGGGTGAGATAAGGTTATAAAGGGTACTAATTGAACCTAAGAAATATTCTAAGGTGATTGAAACATGAGGCTAAGAGGTAGAAACGAGGAGCTCGGAGCTGACCAATGGAAGTTGAAATTGACTTCAATGCTTTATGTGTTTGGGACATAAGCTAGGAAGTCAATAATCCACTAATCTAAAATTCTAAACCAATGAGTGACTCATAGGTTAATCTTTTAATATTTCTAATATGACTTTTTCTAATTTAAACATTTACCCCTAGCTTATTTTGAGCTTTGTATTGAGCTAAGTTTAATCTAAAGATACTTGAGGGTTAGTTGGAAGGTAAAACATGGCTAATCCCCGTCAAACACTGCAAGCTCAAGCTTACTTGTCCCTCTCTTGTGGGTTAATTAAGATATAACACTAAGTATAGCTTGAACCTAATGAACCTTGGAGTGATCTATTCAACAACATAATAAGTTCAAATGAGCTCAAGATAGTTTAAATGATTCTTAAGAGTTGTTTAGGGCTTTTCCCCAAACACTTGTATATTCTTTTGGATATTTTGAACAAAAGTTGCATTTATTATGCTTTTTTCAAAAAAATCATCCTTAAAAATTATAGGGACTCACCAAGTTTTGATATGTGATCACTTTTGAATTTAAATCATTGAAGCTTCTTTTCTACTTAGTCCTTACTCTTACTTTGAAATATATACATGATTATGAGTAGCAACATTTTAGTGTGAGCAACTAGAAGATGACGGGTTCGTCTTTACAGTTAATTTATTGTCATTTTATTTCTACAATTTATCATCATATTAATGTATTATTTGTGCTTGGTTGACACACTTCTCAAAAGCCATAACTATAATTTTCAAAATTAAGATAGACGTTTTCAAAATTAAAATAACACTTTAGAAAACAACAAAACATATAATACCTCCTTTCGAAGTTACAGGTGTTTCTCTGATGAGGTAACCTACAGTTACTAACGAGATCTCCCAGTTTAATGGAGTTTAATTACCTATTTAGACGAAATAAATTCAACAAAAAATTTTGGTAACAGAATGAGGGACTATAGGATCCTAATTGGCGTCACTCTAATTAGCTTTAACCTCCTTATAACACTTTAACAACAACAAGAACTGTAAAACCTTAAACCTTGAACTCAGAGCTATTACATCAACGAGGGGCTCGGTGTTAACTCTGTGGATAGTGGAACATGAATGTATGGAAGAAAAATTTTAAGAGAGCAAACAAGAAAAACAACTTTCCTTTGAATTAAATAGTAAGTCATAGGACTTTGGGGTAAATTGTCTAGTGTGCATGAATCCTCAACTCTTCCTTATGTTTTTGCTCAATCATGTGGTGCAATATAAGCCCTAACTAGCTTTAGGCTCTGAGGTTATCGATCGTTATAAGATAAACCCTCCTATTTTTAGACTATTTGTATGACCATGTCATACAAGTATAAGCCCTAAATATATAAAACTAGCGGGATAAAACATCGAGTAATTTTTTATCAAAATCAATGCCAAACAATTGGATATTTGAGAAGTCTCTGAGATTTTCCTTGACTCAATGACACCTCCTACCTTTTTTTCTTTTAAATTCTTGAAAATAATTGTCCCTAAATGATCCATTCCCTTCAGAATTTAGAATGATCAATCTTGAAAACTTAAACTTTGATATTCTTAATGGCAAAACCGCTGATCTAAATCAAAAGTATTCATAGGTGACTTCCGTCACTTGTTATGTAATTAACTTTGTGGACTTAACTCTATTGAGAACTTTAGAATTGAGCTTCATAGAAATCCAATCTAATTTTCCATATTAGATAGGTTACCAAATAAAAATATGTTGAGATTTTCATACCAATTTTTTACTCTTTTCTAATGATATTGCACTTTAAAGAAATGTATTTTTGATGTTTTATTGCAAGAACGATGAATTAGGGTCATTAGAGCAAAAAGATGCAAAAAGGAGTGAATTTGGAGCAAAAAAGGGCCAAAATGTGGAGATTTAAACTAGGTCACGGACGACGCCCTCGACCCAGCCGACTGTGAGTTTTTCCCGAGGCTACAGAACAAAATTCTCCAGAAGTCCGCCGACGGCGCCATCGAGGCCGCGGACGGCGAGATCGACGGTTATGTGTACTTGTGCATCGGATAAGGCCAGATTTTGGAAGGGTGCTTAAGCAACTCTTGGGAAAACTCATCAACATCCTTAAAGGGAAGATTTTGGCCAAAAATAGAGGAGTCTAGAGGCCCTAGAGGTTAGAGAGGTTCCATTAGTGTATAGAATTTCCAATAGAGTGTAACATTTGTGAGGAATTCTTCGAGATATTGTAAGAGTGGAGGGAATTTGAGAGATTTCTTCCTCCTTGCTACTTGGAAGAGAAATTCTGTGTGTGTAAAGAAAGGAAGAGATTCAGAGGAACTTTGAGGAGTGTTCTTGGGGAGAAATTAGAGATAAGTTATTTACTTGTTGTAGTTTGTATGAGTTTGCTTTTATATATGAATTCTGAGTTTTGCTATGTTTTCCCCATGAGATCTGAGTAGTTTTCTCTATCTTTCTCCTTGTCTCAAGATTTGTGAAATTGTGATTTGAATTGGTGAAGCCATGAAAATGTTTAAGAAATTATGATGATCTTTTCACTTTGATCTTAATTTACTTTCAATCTGGCCAATTGATTTGTTAAAATATGTTGAGTTTTACAACTAAAGTGAAGATTACATCCAAGATTCAGGGAGGTCAAAGCCCTTGGAAGTTGGGTGCAAATAAATAGGGAAATAATATTATCGGTAGTAGAATTGGAGATTTTAGAGTGACATACCAAAATCTCTAATTTGGTCCTATCGTTTGGGTTCTGAAGTGCAGATGTTAGCCCTTAGGTGAGGGGAACATGGGAGCTCCAAAGTGAGAGTCGATATCTTCTCAGCCTAGCCACAGATTCAGTAAACAAGCATATGATTAGTCAATATTCTGTATGCCTGGACCAAAGGGTAAAGAATAGGTATGCTCCTATTTGACACAATATAAATTTAACTAATTCACTTTATCCATTAATTATAATTTCTTGATAAGGAGAAGGATGATTTCTTATGTATTGAATATCACAATTAAACCCTCCTTAGTATCATTACTTATTTAATAATTATTAAAATTATCCATTTATTTTAATTGCCTATTAGTGACAGATAAGAAAATTGAATTTCATTGTTGTGATTAAAGTATTGCTTTTCTAAAATCTTAGTTTGTAGTTCTAAACCACTCCCTGTAGGATCAATATCTAGGACTCCATTAGAGCCCTATATTACTTGAGCGATATGTATACTTGCGTTGATAAGTGTGACTTTACAATTATTGAATATTTATTACGTCCATATTTATGTTGTATTTTAAGCATATATAAAGTCGCCGGTCAAGTTTTTGGCGATGTTGTCGGGGAGTGATTGAGTGAGTTAATCAAATCACGATTAGAGTAGCAGACAAACTAGGATTATTAGAAAACTTTTACTTGAATTGCAACTTATTTTTACATTTAGTTAATTATATTACTGAGTACTGATTTCAAATTGTATGCGTAAATTTGGACCTGAGAATCTTATACCCTATGATTCGGAATTAGAACGCACTGTTGGAAGAATTAGAAAGTTAAGAAGAGAACCTAGAAATTCTAATACAATGGAAAACAACCTGAACAATCAAGGAATAGAGAATGAACACCAACCTAGACCCCTAAGAGATTATACAAATCCTACAGCAGATGAAATTCACTTATCTATCCAAAATCTTGATGTAGCTGCTAATTCATTTGAGCTTAAATCTGCTATTATCAAAATGGTACAAAACAATCAATTTGGAGGTACACCAAATGAAGATCTGAACTTACACCTCGCTAGTTTTTTAGAACTGTGTGCTACTTTTAAATATGACAGAGTCTCAAAGGATGCTGTTAGACTTAGACTTTTTTCCTTTTTCACTGAGGGATAAGGCTAAGATGTGGTTAAATTTGTTAGCATCAGGATCTATTAAAACTTCGGGAGAACTTTCACAGAAATTTCTGTCCAAATATTTCCCTCCATCCAAAATTGCTAAATGTAGAAATGACATAACATCGTTCTGTCAGATTGATGGAGAGTCAATATATGAAGCTTGGGAGAGATTTAAAGATCTTCTTAGGAAATGCCCTCATCATTCGTTACCAGATTGGATGATAATCTTCCATCCAAAACTGCTAAACTTAGAAATGACATAACATAGTTCTGTCAGATTGATGGAGAGTCAATATATGAAGCTTGGGAGAGATTTAAAGATATAACATCTTTCTGTCAGATTGATGGAGAGTATCCAAAACTGCTAAACTTAGAAATGACATAACATCATTTTGTCAGATTGATGGAGAGTCGAAAAACTGCTAAACTTAGAAATGACATAACATTGTTCTGTCAGATTGATGGAGAGTCAATATACGAAGCTTGGGAGAGATTTAAAGATCTTCTTAGAAATTGCCCTCATCATTCATTACCAGACTGGTGCTGCTAAACTAAGAAATGACATAACATCGTTCTGTCAGATTGATGGAGAGTCAATATATGAACTGCTAAACTTAGAAATGACATAACATCATTCTGTCAAATTGATGGAGAGTCAATATATGAAGCTTAAATGACATAACATCATTTTGTCAGATTGATGGAGAGTCGATATATGAAGCTTGGGAGAGATTAAAATATCTTCTTAGGAAATGCCCAATTGATGGAGAGTCAATATACGAAGGTTAGGAGAGATTTAAAGATCTTCTTAGGAAATGCCCTCATCATTCGTTACCAGATTGGATGATAATCTTCCATCCAAAACTGCTAAACTTAGAAATGACATAACATAGTTCTGTCAGATTGATGGAGAGTCAATATATGAAGCTTGGGAGAGATTTAAAGATATAACATCTTTCTGTCAGATTGATGGAGAGTATCCAAAACTGCTAAACTTAGAAATGACATAACATCATTTTGTCAGATTGATGGAGAGTCGAAAAACTGCTAAACTTAGAAATGACATAACATTGTTCTGTCAGATTGATGGAGAGTCAATATACGAAGCTTGGGAGAGATTTAAAGATCTTCTTAGCGTGCCCTCATCCTTCGTAAATAGATTGGTTGATAATTCAAACTTTTTATAATGGATTAATGGGATCTCTTAGATTGATTATAGATGTTGCGGCTAGTGGTTTTTTAATGTCAAAATCTTTTGTTGATGCTTATTCATTGATAGAAGAGATGACTACGAACCATTTTCAATGGCCCTTTGAGCGGGTAAATCCTAAAAGAGTAGCTAGTATCCATGATTCTGATACCCTCTGAGCGGGTAAATCCTAAAAGAGTAGCTAGCATCCATGATTCTGATGCAATATCTATTGCCTATTGATGTAATATCAAAGAAATTAGATCATTATGGGTTGAATTATTCTCCAACACCTCCTATGATGGAAGAGAATTCATCTGGGGAATTTGTCAATGTTCAACCTTCATGAGACCTTAAATTCTATTAATAGGCCCAACAACCCTTATTTAAATTATTATAACCCAACTTGCAAGAATCATCCAAATTTTAATTAGAATAACAATTCTTCTACAAATCAACAATTGACAAACAACTTAGTGAACCCATTAGGAAATTCATCCAACCAAGGAAATGTTAACTATAGACCACCGTTTCCTCAAAGATTGAAGCAACACAAGCAAAATAAACAATTTTCCAAATTTTTAGAAATTCTTAAGAAATTAACCGTAAACCTTCTTATCGTATCCACTTTGTTATTGGATAAATGTATGAAATGATTTTCAAAGTTATATACTACGCTATTAAAACTGATGTGTGATGCTAGTGATCATACTATTGGAGCTGTTCTTGGATAAAGGTATGAAATGATTTTCAAAGTTATCTACTACACCAGTAAAACTCTTAATGATGTATAAATTAATTATACTGTTACTGAAAAAGAGTTACTAGCAATTGTGTAAGCGTTAGATAAATTCAAATCTTATTTAATTGGAGCTAAATGTGTTGTGCATACTGATCACTCTGTTATTAAATATCTGATGCAGAAGAAGGATGCTAAACCAAAGTTGATTAGATGGATACTTTTGATGCAAGAATTTAATCTTGTGGTTATTGATAGAAAGGGAAACTGATAAGATGGATACTATTGATGCAAGAATTTGATCTTGTGGTTATTGATAGAAAGGGAACTGATAATTTGATCATTTGTCGAGATTAGAAAATCATGAATTATCTGACACCGACAATAAAATTACAGACATTGATTATTTGTCAAGAATAGAAATTCAAGGATTATCCGACACTGACAATGAAATTACAGACATTTTCCCTAATGAACAACTTTAAAATATTAATGAATGGAAAGTACCATGGTATGCTGATATTGTTAACTATATAGTAAATGATATTTTGCCACCTATGCTTACATTGCAAAAATAAAGAAAATTCATTCATGATGCAAAAGCATATTTTTGCGATGAGCCTTATTTATATAACAATGTAAGAATCTTATTATGAGGAGATGTGTACCTTATGAAGAAATTGAGCTGATCATTCAGAAATATCATGATTCTGAATTTGGAGGACATTTTGGGATTGATAAAACTGCTTATAAAATTTTACAAGCTGAATTTTATTGGCCTACCATCTTTAGACATGTTTATAGATACATAAAAACTTGTGATCGATGTCAACGAGTAGGCAATATATCTAGAAGAAATGAATGCCTCTAAATTTCATGTTAGAAGTTGAGATCTTTGATGTTTGGTGATTAGATTTTATGGGACCATTGAATTTCATGTTAGAAGTTGAGATCTTTGACGTTTAGGGATTAGATTTTTTAGGACCATTTATTCCTTCATTTAGGAACTTATATATGTTAATTGCAGTAGACAACGTTTCTAAGTGGATTGAAGCACAAGCTTTACCTCATTGTGACGCCAAAAGTGTTTCAAGATTTTTAATGAAAAATATTTTCACTAGATACGGAATGCCTAGAATCCTCGTTGTGACACTAAAAGTGTTTCAAGGTTTTTAATGAAAAATATTTTCACTAGATACGGAATGCCTAGAATGAGTCACTGACGAAGGATGCCATTTTAGGAATAAGTACATTTAGAGATCGGCAGAAAAATTTAATATTATTCATAGAATCTCTACCGCCTATCATCCTCAAACCAGTGGGTTAGCTAAAGTTTCTAATGGAGAAATTAAACACATACTTGAAAAGACTGTAAACCCTAGTAGAATAGATTGGTCCACTAGATTGGATACTACATTAATTGAGAAGACTGTAAACCCTAGTAGAGTAGATTGGTCTACTAGACTGGATACTGCATTATGGACTACAGAACTGCTTATAAAACTTCTATTGGAACGACTCCTTACAGACTAATTTTTGGAAAGACTTGTCACTTACCAGAAGAATTGGAGCATAAAGCATATTGGGCAATTAAAGAATTCAATTATAGTTTGAAAAATGCTGGTAAGAAGAGATTGTTACATTTAAATGAATTGGAAGAGTTAAGAAATGAGTCTTATGACAATGACAGAATTTATAAGGAAAAATTTAAATTATGACATGATCGGAAAATAAACCAAAAGAACTTTGAACTAGGATAAGAAGTTTTGCTTTACAACACTAGGCTGAAGTTATTTTCTAGAAAATTAAAGTCTCGTTGGTTAAGAACCTTTACTGTGACTCAAGTTTATACTTACAGAGCTGTTGAAATTGAAGATCAGAAGACAGGGAAAAAGATTTAAAGTAAATGAACACAGATTAAAATCATATTATGAGGGTAAAAGACCAAATTTTAAAGAGGTTTTAATGATCAGGTCAACCTGAATGACTTGAACAGGTCGAGCTGATGAAGTTAAAACCAGCGCTTTATGGGAGGTCGACCTGAATAACACCTGAATAGGTCGGGCTGACGACGTTAAACCAAGCACTTTATGGGAGGCAACCTTTATTTTTACTTTATTCACAATTATAGTAGTTGTTATTTGACTTATGGGAGGCAACCCATGTTTATCTTTATTTTTATCATGATTATAGTAGTTTTTTTTTTAAATTATCATTAGTTTATGGTATTATTAAACTCTACCACTCTTATTTCCCTTAAAACATCTTAAAAATTGGAATCATGAAGAAAAATTGGAACGCATTCGAACCAGAGCTAAAATGTGTAAATTTTGCCTTGGGTGCCAACGGCACCCTCAACGCTACCGACACTGGGTTTTTCCCGAGAGTCCAGAAAAAATTAATTTAATGGCTTGCTCAGGGCGGCATCGACCCCGCCGACGGTAAGACCGACAAATTGACGGTTATGTGGGTTCAAATGGCGGTTTTTAGGCGGGAATTGTGTTTTTAAACTCAAAAATTTGATTTTTAGTTCATATTTTCCCTCAAAAAATGAAGTGAAACTCCACCAATTTCATTCCTATGGTGTCCAATTCCCCTGATAATCCCAAATTTGAGTTTTCAATCGGTGAGAGTTTATTAGTGCGGAAGCGCAGCGATTCTTCAACAAGTTGCTGACGAAGAAAAGATTAATCAAAGAACGAGGANATATGGCGTCCAATTCTCCTGATAATCCCAAAATGCGAGTTTTCAATCGACGAAAGTTTATTAGTGCGAAAGCGCAGTGAATCTTCAACAAGTTGCTGATGAAGAAAATATTAATCAAAGAACCAGGATTCGTAAATCGCAGATTGACTAATCCCACGATAGATTTTGAAGAAACGATAGTGCGGCGAAGATGAGAAGTGCTATGCTACACCACCACCGCCGTAGTTGTTCCAGTAGTGAAAGAATTTTATGCAAATTTACATGGAATCACCCAGAGAGTTGTTTATGTGCGAGGAAGATGGATTACTTTCACTATATTGAAGAAACGATAGTGCGACAAAGATGGAAAGTGTTGTGCTACACTACCGCCGCCGTGGTTGTTCCAGTAGTGAAAGAATTTTATACAAATTTACATGGAATAAACCAGGGAGTTGTTTATGTCCGAGGAAGATGGATTACTTTCACTCCTATACGAATCAATGAATTATATATGATAGAGCATGTTCATGTCTGGCATTATTCCAATTTCGTCCAAACGAGAAACCAGATGAATGAGATTTACTAATATTTAACGGACGAAACTGATGACTAGGAAACAAGAGAAAATGGGTATGTTAGTTTTTCTGCAACACTCCTGAATTCCGTTTCAAAACATTGGCACTTTTTCATTTCTACAAAACTGTTACCGACAGTAAAGATTGGTAAAGTTTCTAAAGAAAGTTTCATTTTGAATTTTTGCATCCAAAGGGGACTGCCGATCGACATTGGATCTATAATTGTGAAGTTGGTTTTTAGATCGTTCATGGATCAACTTATGGGCTTGGACACCCCTCAGTTTTCTCACTTTGCAGTCAGTTCCAAGTTTCCTCTAAAAATTTGGAAAAGGTACTTCTACTTTAGAAGCCTTTGGAGCCCACTGAAAGGTTCCCAATTTTTGAAGATGAAAATGACATGGCCATTATAGTAGATCAAGTATATCAGAATTCACTGCCAGTTCAACCCTTAGTCCTTGATAAGTCTCTTGTGATCCTGCGCAGAATCAAGAAATTGAAAAAGGAGGTAAAAAATGTCATGAATGTTATTCATAATATCTCTGATTTCTTCGATCATCTAGACTAGAGGATGAAGGAAAATTTCGAGCACTCTGGACATTTAGAAGATAGCATGATACGATTGATGAGGAGAATGAAATTGATAGAGGAAAATTCTACTAAAGAATTGCCATTCCGACCCTTCTACAACCCCTTCGTTCATGTGGAAACAATGGGTGATTTCAGAGGAGAATCGAGTACGGAATCTAAAAATTAGTAGAGTTATATTACTACCTATCTATCTATCTATGTATTTTGATTTGAACTTTATATTTGCTTTGCTTTAGAATTATGCTTGTAGATCTCTGTATAGTTAAGACTAAGCATAAGATGTTTTTGTTTTCAATATTTTGAGTTTTGTGACTTCAATTGCGACGCTGAATTAATGTATTGAGGTTGAGAAAATATCAAACTTAGGTGTGTTATGTAACGCATATTGTACCCCTTGAAATTTATATATAAATGTGATGTTTTGTGTCGTGAAAGTTTCTATGCGCTAAGTACATCATTTAGTCACTTAAAATTATGTCTATAAAGATTAAACAGATGTCGTTTAGGCTTGGAATTGATCGAAATCGCAGAAATCTGAAATTTGGACAAAATCAATAGAGCCCACCGATGGCGCCCTCGACGCCGCCGACGGCGGATTTTTCCCAAGACTTAGGGTTTTAATTCCAATTGTCGATGGTGAGCTCACAAAAAACACCTTTAATCGTGATTTTGACCAGTCAACCACCACTATTCATCATCCCCTTGCTCCTAAAAATGCCATTTTCGACTTAGGGCTTGAAAGATCTTGGATTGGGAGGCAATTTCAACACAATTTTCGACCTAGGGCTTGAGAGATCTTGGATTTGGGGCGATTTCAAGGCTTTTTGACACCGAGATTTGATCTCTCTTAGGTAAGAGCTTCACTCCAAGCTAAAAATATTTGATTTTCACTATGGATTTCTTCCACATTGAGGAGATCCAAAAATTTTGAGAATGTGAAGAAAATATTGGGCAGAAATGATTTCTTCCACATTTAGGAGATCCCAAAAATTTGAGAATGTGAAGAAAATATTGGGAAGAAATTGATGGAACTTAGTAATTTCTTCTACATTGAGATCCAAAAATTTTGAGAATGTGAAGAAAATTTGGGAAGAAATTCATGGATCTTAATGTTGAACTCTAAATAAAAAATTTGAGAATGTGAAGAAAATTTGAGAAGAAATTCATGGATCTTAATGTTGAACTCTTAGAATTCCTATTGGAAGCCATTATTTGCATATTTGAAGTAATTTTAGGTATTTTTCTATAATTTGATTAGATTGAAATGGTTACTCGTCAATAGAGAAGAGTTGAGTTTGACATGTCTCGCTTCGTCAATGCGATGTTTCAAACAAAATTTACTTCCATATTTAAAGAAAAAAGGGCATACAAGATCGAGTTTTTAAATGTCCACTAGGAGAAATTGAACGAATTATTGCGGAGCGGAGGTGGGAAAACTTTTGTTACACCACCAATAAAGTTGATGCAAATGTTGTGAAGGAGTTCTATACCAATGTAATTTATTCTGATGATGAAATCGTTCAAGTGCGAGGATTTCCTATTGAGTTTACTTCTACCCGCATTAACACTTTTTTACAAAGTCCCAGACTCTTATAGCTACCACTATGAATCTTTTTGTACAATGAAAGACCCCCTCAATGATGTGATCAACTTTCTCACTGATGGGAAAGGAACAAGGAAGATAAAGCAACGAGAACGGGTAAATTTTTCTGCTTCCATGCTAAATGCCACCTCTAAGGCATGGCACTATTTCATTTCCTCTACTCTGTTACCAACCTATCTCCATAGTGAGGAAACTAGAGATATAACTATTCTGAATTTCTGTATTTAGAATAGTAGAAGTATAAATGTGGGGATAATAATTCTTAAGAATATATTGACTACGGCAAGGAGTGAGACTAGTGGAGGTCTAGGATATCCTGGACTTGTGCAATTTGTAAACTTTCTGGAGTAGAATTTGGAGATGAAGAATGGGTTTATCCTATGAAACAGCTAATTACTTATGAATAATGGGTTTATCCTATGAAACCCATTAGTAAAGCTAATTTGAAGACTTATGAATCCCATGAGAAATGGAGAATAGGAGTAGAAGTCAAAAACCTTCTACTAGTAGAGATGTTCCATCTACAAGTTATGACCTTCCACCTTCTAGTTCCCCTACCCTCTCTGATTTGATGAATGAGTTGACCTTGCAGCGAAAGAGCATAGAATTGATAAGTGAAAGGATTGGAGGTTTAAAACGTCGATACGATTACGATAGTGAGTACCTATAAAGGCATTCAAATTTTAAGGTAGCCTATTATGAAGCTTAGGCTTGACACGATAGAGGTGAGTTTGATGTTATATTTCTAGAATGCCCCCGATATACTTAGTATCAACCCAATCCGCCTGCTGATCAAGGAGATGAAGATATAGCTTGGGATTTTGATATTGAATAAAATTGATGTATTTATGTTTGAACTTTTATTTCTGTGAACCTTTGCAATAGAAATGGATGTTTATGTATTTTGACTTCCATTTTTATTTTGATACTTAGATAATTTTAATTTTTGTTATAGAGTTAGTGTTATAGTTAAATTTGCATGTGTAGTTCAATAGATGTTGAGTAGTATTGTGGATGGAATGTAATGTGATTTTTATTTTCACATTTCAATTTTAATTGTTTTGTTTAGTATTGTGGTTGTGTTAGAAAATATTGTGCTTGTTTTAATTTTATACTTATTTCAAAATTTCATTACCCAGAAATTCCTCTATTAATTTATATGTATAGAAAGCTTCTATAATTACAGACCAGGTGAAGTAAAAATTTGAGAAGAACTGCAGAAATTTCAGAATGACAAAAATGCCTACAATACTGAGGTATGATTTATATTTATAGTTTTTCTTTCCACCTGTATTATTTCATATTTAAAAATTTAAGTTTGGGGGAGGGAAGAAAAAAAATTAGATATTAGATGTCCTATTATTTAATTTTTTCAAAAATTATTTATACGATTTTAGGTAGTGAAGTTAATTCAGGTAACTATATTTTTGTAACTATTTAAATATTATGGTAGATTTAAAGAAATTTTTTTGTAATGTAAATTAATTTTGTAACTTAAGATATTTAGTATAAGAGAATAAGGTTATAGTTAACTATTTAAAGTAAAGGAAACTATATTTTGATGTATTAAGAATCTGGAAATTCATTTGAGAAGAAAAGATTGGAGCTTAATGATGTAAAAACTATGAAATATTTATAAGGTAAAGAAATGCTTTGAGTTTCAAATTTAGGGAAAGAAAAGTGAAGTTCAAAATCATTAATGGCTATCCAGATATAGTAATTCCCACTTGAAAAAGGAAAAAGAAAGGATTGAAAACAATCCTTGAAATGAAAAGAAAAATATATATGATTGAAAACAATCCAAATGAAAAAGAGAAAAGAAAGAAAAATATGTATGGAAGTGAGCAGAAGCTTGAAGATTTGCCTAATAAAAAATTGGCTTCACTAGACCTACCTAAAGGGAAAACTTAAATACATTCCTGAACTTTTACTTGTGGAATAGGTCTTTTACTAGTAGAGTTCTCATGTAGTTCTTATCTTTTGGATATTCTAAGTGCCTTAGTATTACAACATATAGTCATTCTTGAAATAAATAGAAGACTAGAACTCTTAAACTTGATGACTAGATAATCTTGTGGCTACATAGTTAATTCAATTACTTAAATTTTTATTGAAAACCTCACTATGATATTTATTTAAGTCAAAATTATAGTATTTCTGAATTAAAACTTTACTGCAGTAGATCATAACTTTTATATAAAACTAAAATTACTTGAGGACAAGTAATAGTTAGGTTTAGGGGATTTTGACCAAAGGAAAATATGTTGAGATTTTCATACATGTTTTATACTATTTTTAATGATATTGCACTTTAAAGAAAGATATTGTTGATGTTTTGTTGTAGGAACGATGAATAAGGGTCATTGGAGCAAAATGATGCAAACAGGAGCGAATTTGGAGCAAAAAAGGGCCAAAATGTGGACATTTGAACTACGCCGCCGACGGCATCGTCAACCCTGTCGATGACGAGTTTTTTTTTAGGCTACAGGACAAAATTCTCCAGAAGTCTACCGACGGCGCCATCGAGGCCGCCGACGGCGAGATTGACGGTTATGTGTACTTGTGCATTGGATAAAGTCGGATTTTGAAAGTGTGCTTAAGCAACTCTTAATAAAACTCATCCACATCCTTAAAGGGAAGATATTGGCCAAAAATAGAGGAGTCTAGAGGCCCTAGAGGTTAGAGAGGTTCCATTAGTGTATAGATTTTCCAATAGAGTGTAATCATTGTGAGGAATTCTTCGAGAGATTGTAAGAGTGGAGGGAAAGTGAGAGATTTCTTCCTCCTTGCTACTTCAAAGAGGAATTCTATGTGTTGTAAGGAAAGGAAGACATTCAGAGGATTATCACAATTATACTCTCTGTAGTATCATTAGTTATTTAATAGTTATTAAAATTATCCATTTATTTTAATTGCCTATTAGTGACAGATAAGCAAATTGAACTTCGTTGTTGTGATTAAAGTATTGCTTTTCTAAAATCTTAGTTCACAGTTCTAAACCACTCCCTATGGGATCGATATCTAGGACTCCATTAGAGCCTTATATTACTTAAGCGATACATATACTTGCGTTGATAAGTGTGACTTTACAATTTTTGAATATTTATTACGTCCATATTTATCTTGTATTTTAAGCATATTTATCTTACAATTATTGAATATTTATTACTTCCATATTTATTGAATATTTATTGCGTTGATAATCACCGGTCAATAGGGAAACTTGCGGTTAAAATAAAAGGTTTCATAGACCAAAAAGATGTCATAAATTCTATAGTTTATTTAATCAAACCTAAGTATCAAGTAATGTGTCTATTCCCCAAGATAGGTGCATAACTTGTAGTGTTGTGCTCGTATCTTTAAACTATCACACATATGAGATCGACTCGGTCTCATACATTCAAAGAAAAATTACAATATTATCTTTCAAAATTATATTTATATTTTATTAAATTAAAGGTTTTAAAAACAAAAACCTTCCCAAGTTGACGACTAACAATTGACATGGCAGACGACAGGTATATTTTCAATCCCCAATTGCTGTCGTGGATGTTTTGGAGGATAAAGCTCAAATTGTATATTTGGATCTTCACATTGTTGTTAGGTGTACTATCCAACATCTGCCTATTGAATTAGACTCTTAAACTCTAGTTATCATTCTCATTCAACATTTGGATTGCTCTTGGTATTTACTACTCTCGGTAGAGAATATTAAGAACCTGACATCCTCCCTTACCTTAAGATACTAGTTTATACATAGAGAAGGGAACAAGACTACCAACTAACTACTTAAGGTAGGTCTACATTCAGAAAAAGCTGTAATTAATGCCTCCTCTCTCCTTTTTTTGTTAGTTGGGGACTTATTAGATCTCTAGAATGTTAGGTTTTTACAACCTTCATCATTTGTTCAAAGAATTCACTCCACTCTCTTGGGTACATAGGGTACCCATGCATGTGGGAATTTCCTTTATATATATATATATATATATATATATATATATATATATATATATATATATATATATATATATATATATATATATATATATAT
>JXCR01094798.1:0-10409 GCA_002079205.1 Phalaenopsis hybrid cultivar
TCGCTCACTACATCCCTCCCTCCTAGTCCATACCTCTACCTTGATCACTCTATCCCCCACTTTCTTGTATCTATCTCTCTCTCTCACACTCTCTCTCTTTCCCATTCCATTTCTATCTCTTTTCTCTCTCTCCCTTCCACTCTCTCTCTGAATACCACCCTCCCTCTTTCTCTCTCACCATTTCTCTCTCTCTCTATCTCACTCTCTTTAGTCCCTCTCTCTTCTCTCATTTCTTTATCTTTCTCTTCTATCTCATGCTATCTCTCTCTCTCTCTCTCTCTCTCTCTCGCTCGCTCTCACACATACACACTCTTACTCTCTATCTCTTCTCATATTCTCCACCTCTTTGTTTACACTTAACATCTTTGTTCCCTTTATCTTTGTCTATTTCTCTCACTTGTTTCTTCTCTTGCTCTCTCTTCTCTCTCAATCTCACTCTTTCTTGTTCCACTCACCCTCTCTTTCTCACTTACCATTCTTCTCTTTCTATCACTCGCTCTCTTTCCCTTTCCCTATCTCTCCCTCAATCTTCCTTTCCCTCACTCATTTCTTCCATCTCTTGTTCACTTCATCACTCTTTCTCCTTCTTTCACACTTCCTACTCTCTCCTTCTCAAAGTTCTCCCTCTCTCGCCTCTCTTTATCTATCCACCCTCCCTACCTTTGTCCTTTACTCACTCGATTGTCTATCTTGTCTCTTAACTCTTATAAGTATCTCTTCTCTCTCTCATCTTGTTCAATCTTCTCTTTGTATCTCTCTCTCCCACTTTCCCTCCCTCCCTCCCTCTCTCAATCCATCTCTCTTCTCTCTTATGCTCTATCTCACTCTTTCTCTATCTCATTCTCTATCTACCAATACTTTCTCTCCCTCGCTCCATCCATCACTTTCACTCTCTCTTCTCCTTCCCCCCTCCTCCCAGCATCTCTCCCTCCTTGCCTCTCTATGTCTCACTTATTCTTCGTCTCTCTTTATTTCTCTCTCTCTCATTCTCTTTTTCTCACTCTTCTCTTACTGTCCTTATCTTACTCTTTCTCATTCTCTCTCTTTTTATTTCTCACTCTCATTATTCTTCCCTCTATCTCTTTATGTTACTCCTTCTCTGTCTCTCACTCTTTATCTCCCTCCCTTCCTCTCAAAAAATTCTTTTCTCTACCTGACACTCTCTAGCTTTCTCTCTAATTATCTTTGATTCTCTCTCTCTATTCCCTCTTACTCACTCTCTCTCCCCCAGTTTTCTCTTACTCCACCCACTTTAATCTCTCACTCTGCTAATTTCACCCTCTCTTCCTCTCTTGCCCATCCTCTCTAGCTCTATCTCTATCCCTCTCCCCTCCCTCTCCCCCTTTCTCTTTTTTACTCTCTTTTTCTCTCTCTTCTCTTTCATGCCTTTTACTTGCACGTTCCCTCTTGCTTTCTCTATCTCTTCACTCTTTATATCTCTCTTTTGTCCTCTTCTTCTATAACTTTCTCTTCTAACTTTCTCTTGTTATACAACTCTCCTTCCCTGACACTTGCTTTCCCTCCTCTCTTCTTTTCTCACTCTCCCTCTCTGAGCATCCCTCCATCTATCCCTCCTCATCTCGATCACTTTTTCCTCTTGCTCTAGCTTGTTCTCTCTCCTCTTTCACTCTCTCTCTCTCTCTCTGTCTCTCTCTCCCTCCATCTCTCTTCCTCTATACCATTTTCTCTATGACACCCTCTCTCTATCTCTCTCTCTTATTATATCCTCCACTATTCTTCTATATATCTCTTTCCTTCATCCCTTCTCTCTCTCATTCTTTCTAACATACTACCTCTTCCCCTCTATCTTTCTCTTAATCTCCCTTCAATCCATCTCACCCTTTTACCTCTCCTCTTTCTCTGAGACTATCCTTCCCTCCCTCCATTAGTGCCCCTCTCTCTACTCTATCTCCTCTCTCAGTCTCTTCTTTATATTTTCTCTCTCCTACTCTCTCGCCCTCCCTCCCTCCCTCCTCCCCTCCCTCCTCTCTCAATCTCATCTTTCACCCTCACTATCTTTCTCTCACCCACTCTCTCTCTCCCTCTCTCCCTTCTTTTTTTCTCTAAGTATATCTATCTTCTCTTTTCTCTCTCTTTCTCTATCAATCTCTTCCTACCCCTTTTGCTCTCTCCCTTCTTTTTTTCTACCTCCCTTAATTTCTTTTTTCTCTTTCGCTCTTTCTTACTCTATCTATCTCTCTGTCAATTCTTTGCTCTCCCTTTCTATCTCTATCTCTCTATCTTTATTGTCTCACTTTCTTCCCTCCATAACGACCTCTCTCTCGCCCTCTTACTCTCTCTCTCTCTCCCCCCTTCTTTCTCACTCGTTCCCTCTCTCTATCGCTCACTCCCTCTATCCCACACTCTTTCTCCACTCTTTTTATTGCTCTCTCTCCTCTCACTCACTATCCCTCAAAAAGGAGGAATCAGAAGTTAGGGACTGATCCCAAAATGAGAATTGAAATTTAGGTATCACTCTCAAGAAGAGAGTCAGAAGTTAGGGACCGGCCACGAAAGGAGGGAATCAGAAGTTAAGAACTAATCTTGAAATGAGAATTGAAATTTAGGTATCAATCTCTAAAAGAGAGTCGAAAGTTAGGGACTGATCCCGAAACGAAATTGAAATTTAGGTATCATTCTCAAAAAGAGAGTCAAAAGTTAGGGACCGACCTCGAAAGGGGGAATCATAAGTTATGGATTGACCTCGAAACAAGAATTTAAATTTAGGTATCAATCTCAAAAAGAGAGTCAGAAGTTAGGGACCGATCTCCAAAAGGGGGAATCAAAAGTTAGGGACTGATCCCGAAATGAGGATTGAAATTTAGGTATCAATCTCAAAAAGAGAATCAGAAGTTAGGGACCGACCTCAAAAGGAGGGACTCAGAAGTTAGGGACTAATTCCGAAATGAGAATTAAAATTTAGGTATCAATCTCAAAAAGAGACTCAGAAGTTAGGGACCAACCTAGAAAGGGTGGAATCAGAAGTTAGGGACTGATCCCAAAATGAGAATTGAAATTTACAAAGATTTTGTGGTGTTAAACCCATAGATATGTGTCATGTGAAAAGGTTGACATTATTGAGGAAGATATTTGGAATTTTGTGAGGTTTTGTGCAGAACGTGAAATTCCGCGAGGATGAGAAGAGAATTAGTGCAGATAAAGATAGTCATGTTGCACGAGCAAAGAGTAAGAGACCCCAAAATTGAGAGAATCAACTCAACAGATTTATTTTCTTTTATTGTTGTTTTTATCACATTTGATTATTAAAATATGTTTTCAAAATTCAGCTTTAGTTGGTTGATTTTTCTAAAGAGTGTTTTTTTTATTGAATTTTATTATCATCAAATTTTTGTTGTTTTGTTCTTTGTTCATTGTAGTCTCAAACCAACGTATGGTTTCATGGCTTTTATCCATTGCACAAAAAGTGCAAGTGAACAACAGACAAAATTATGAAAGTGATTTAATTAGTCTGCTTCAATAGGTGTTACAGAATGAGTACAGGCCAAAGCCTCGAAAGGTATAATTTGTTGAATGCATCAATGTACATCTGAAAATGTCTCATGCTGGGTACATATCATAAGTTAAGCATATCTAATACATATATCATCATATATTTTATGTTGATTCACAGTAAAAAGGTGTCCTCTGATTTTATGTCTATGGTGGGGCGAGCTCCCGATCGAGCTGACCTCCTAAACCACGCTCCAGTACAAGAGTTCCCTTTGTGTGTGCTTAGAGGTGCAACCCTCTCATTGCTCGTACGGCAGTAGTTCTTCCAACTCCAGCTCCAATCGGAATCAGTATAGCATTTTGCTGTCATCCATCCTTTGGAAAGTTACAGACACCCTATAGCGTCGTAATCCTATAATGTAATGTTTAGCGATGTCTGCTCTGTTTTAATTAAGAACCAACACTAAACCCATGGGTAACGAAATCTCCACGGATCCTTTGAACTCATCGGGGTCAATGGCATCTATTTCTTTTCTAAATAAAATGTTTCTTTTATTCATGAAAGAAACCATGCAGAAAGGTCTCACAAAGTCATGATGGTCAATATGTGGGGGTATGTTGTCACCTTCATCATATATATTGATGATACAGCTGTTGGGAAAATAGTTGGCTGGAAGCATGCTCCATCAGACAATTCACTTAATCATCCATTTTATCATGGGAGGTAGTGGGTCCACTTGATTGTGTCTCAAAATCCTTAGAGGATTTCCTTGTCTGTCCTCTGTGAAGATGTAATAGCAGTCACATTGTATGGTGATCCTGCCCTTTCCACACATCCATTTCCGTGGCTCAGAATAGGTTCTTTCCATCAAAAGGCCCGCTTGACCCCTATCTCTTAGATAAAAAATGCAGTCGAGAATACTTATTTCATCGCTTTCGGAGAATACCCTATTGTATAACTCCAAGCCTTCTAGTATGTTGATGAATCTTCCTTGAACTTCTTCATAGAATTGAAATTCCCCTTTGTTTACTTTACTCATCTTGCAGTATTCTATCGTGGAGATGATCGGTGGCTGTCGAGGATACTCCCTCATTTCAGTATCAGCAAGAATACATGTTGGTGTTGTCTTTGTATCCAACAGAATATATGATTCCTCCATTAAGTGATCGGTGCTCCAAAACCCATCCTCGATGGATGCGTACTCCTCCAGAGTACTGTAATGCTCCAGGTGGAGGACATTGCAATCCAGGCATTCCACAAATGCACCTGTAGCTAGTGTCTGTTAAAGTATCTCGGCGTTGCATGTTGGGCAACCAATACAAAGAACATCTGAAACTCATGGTATCTTGGCTCTGTAGCGAACTCGGACTCATCATCTATTGTAGGTAGGCTAGAAGAGGTCTCTCTCATGCTTGGATCATAGATATTCCCCTCAGGGATAGGGGTGAGCATGTTTTCTGCCTCCTTTTGGGGTCTTCTTTCTTCATGCAGGAAAGCCCTACGTTTTTTGCGGTTGGCGTTTCTGTGCTGAGTTCTCTGTAGCGGTGCATCTGGTGGTCTTTCTCATTGGCAGCAACCGAGCCCCCGATTGGTGTAGCTATCAGTTACAGCAAGCGACTAGTCCCCTCTATCGGGTCTTGCTATACTATCACATTTTTCCCTTTCAGTGAGGAATTATCTCTGGTGCTTAACCTTAGTAGCGATGGTAGCCCTTCTATTTCTTGATGGCTAACCACATCCATCAGAGGACCCTCATAGTCCATGTCGCTTGACTGAAGCCCATGTTGAAGTCTATGGTGCCACCCTGCGACGTCCTTTCCTCATTAAGTATGAGGTTCTAGCCATCTTTGAAAGAAAATATCAGCCTTTGGCCTGATATTTTTTTTTCTCTACAAATGTCAAGAAAACATTAGTGAGCTAAGATTTAGCATGAAAAAGAACAAAAGACAGTGTTTATTAAAGAAAATTTTAGTTTATGTTGGTGAGAAAATAGTTCATTTATGTATGTATTTTGTTTAATTTAGTAGAATATCAAATTTGAAGGTAGAAAAGAGAAAAATTAAAGTATGTAATTTCAAAAAAAATTTGTTATAATGAGGTTAACTTTATTACAAAATTTGGACCCGTTTCTAGACGTTTGGCCAAATAAATAACCCCAAGACGATCAAAATTTCATGCCAAGCAATGTTAAGTTGCATAGTATGTCTTCAGGTACCGTCCATTGATTGGCATCATGGGTCTTTCATCCCTGAAATCGACTAGCTGGTAGGCTCCTCCTGTGTAGACCTTTTCCACAACAAATGGTCCCTCCCAAGTTGGCTAGAATTTCCAACCTATCTTGCAGCGTGCAAGAAAAGTCTTTTGAGAATGAGTACGAGATCACCAACTTTGAACGTCCTTGGATGTACCAATTTGTCATGAGCTTGTATCATTTTTTGTCTGGTAAAGTTCTAAATGTTGTTATGCTTCTAGTCATTTTACTTTGAGACTTTCCAATTCCTTAAGTCTGAGTTTTGCACTTCTTCTGTTGTCAGTTGATTAGCAAAAGCAATTCTGAGAGACAACGTCTGAACTTCTAACGGTAGTATGGCCTCAGACGGGTACACGAGTATGTAGGGTGTACACTGAGTGGGAGTCCTGAACATCGCTCAGTAGTGCCACAAGGCTTCCAGCATTTTGTTATGCCAATCTCTTTTATTTTCGTCTAGTATCTTCTTTAAAATATGTACCAGTGTCTTATTGAAGGCCTCGGCTAGGCCATTTGCCCTAGGATAGTAAATTGTAGAGTATCTCCAGTTTATCCTGTGTTGTTTGATGAAATTGTTGATTATGGTGCTTTTGAAGGTTGTCCCATTATCAGATATTATTTTGTGTGGAACTCCATAAAGAATTAAAGGATGTAATGTGTCGTAATCTCTCGTAATGGCACTGCCTCTGCCCATTTAGAAAAGTAATCTATAGCAGCAAGTATAAATATGTGTTCTTTGGAAGACGGAGGGTCTATCAGACCTACTATGTCCGTGCCCCAACACTCGAATGACCATGAGGCAAGACCACCCCATGCACTTGGCACTGGTGATATTTTCTGGTTGTATCCATACATTCAGACATCATTGCAAGCCAATAATATCCGAGTCGCTTGATCTTCATTTTCATCTTCGACCCTAACTGGTGAGCTCTACACAATCCAGAGTGTACTTCTTTGCCAATATTTTGTGCTTCGGCTCTGCTTAGGCATCATAGCCATATCTGATCGAATGATCTTCTATAGAGAACATCACTCACTAAGGCGTACGACATAGCCCTTCTTGTAATGTGATGTGTTGCTGACTTGTCCTCTGACAGTTTTCTAATATGTAAATATTCTATTAATGGCTTACACCAATCTTCTTTGATGTCAGTAACTGCAATCATCATTTCTTCTTCTTTTCTGAGCTTGTCTACATTTTCAAGGTCTATTAGAGACAAATCCTGTCTTCCTTGTATTGTGATATCAATAGAATCTTCCGAGGGACATGCCAACTCCTTAGTAAGTTTTGCTAGAGCGTCAGCTTGGGTATTATATCCCCTAGGAATCTGATAGAAAGTTCCATTGGGAATTTGCTCCAATAGCTTCATTGCGTATTGATGGTATTATGCTAATCTTGGCTTTAAACTCTTGTACTATCCAGCGACATGTTGGATGACAAGTTGTGAGTCGCCATAGATGGCAATATCTGTTATGCCCATCGAGATTGTCAATTCCAACCCGGTAATTTCATATTCTGCTTCGTTTTTGGTACACAGCTCTGTCAGGTGGTATGAGAACCTCAGCATACCCTTATCTGGTGTGATAAAGATCAAAACAATCTCTGATTTGCCTGGTGTAACCGTACGTGATCCTTTGTATTTTCTGGCTGACGAAGCTCCCTCAAAGTACATCTCCTAGTGTTGCGCACCAGAGAAATCCATCTGTAATACTTGTTCATCTGGTAGCTCATTATTAAGAGGGGACCCAGTTGGAAGTGTGTGTACATCAAGAAAGTTTGCTAAAATTTGTCCCATGATAGCACAGAGGGGAAACAAAGTTATATCAAATTGCAACAAAATCATCGAATATCTTGGTAGACGTCCAAAGAGTGTTGGTCGGGTCATCAAATATTACAACAGATTGACTTATGAAATTAGGGTAATCTTATGAGAAAGCATGTAATGTCTAAGCTTTTGTGAGACAAAAATCAATGCTAGACAATGCTTCTCGATAGGCAGATACCTTATCTTCATCGGTATTAGGCGACGACTCAAATAGTCGAGTGCATTTTCCTTACCCTCATCATTAACTTGGACTAAGAGGGCTCCAAGAGAGTCATATAAGGCCACAGTACAACGTATTAAATGTTTCCCTGGGATAGGGGCTGCCAAAACAGGAGGCGTCATTAAATATTGTTTAACGTTCTCAAAGGCCCGTTGGCATTTCTTTTCCCAAAAGAATTTGGCATCCTTTTTAATTAATGTTGAGAAAGGCTGACACCTACCTGAGAGATTAGAAATAAAGCATCTCAAATATGCCAATTTCCCTTAAAAGGAACGTAGTTGTTTCAAGATTTTAGGAGGAGACATTTCCAATATAGCTTTAATCTTATTCGGGTCTATCTCGATTCCCCAACGATGGACAACAAATCCTAAAAAATTTCCAGAGGTAACGCTGAAGGCGCACTTTAAGGGATTCATTTTAAGTTCATATCGTCGTAACCATTTGAACATGTTCCTCAAATCAAACAAATGGTGAATTTTTTGTTTACTTTTGATGACCACATCATCCTCGTAGCATTCCAATTGGTCATGAATGAGATCATAAAAAATCTTTCTCATAGCTCATTGATATGTCGCTCCAGCGTTCTTCAACCCAAACAACATCACTGTGTAGCAAAATATCTCAGTCGGTGTTTTGAATGCTGTAAGTGCTGCTTCCTCGAGAACCATCTTGATTTTGTTGTATCCCGATGATCCATCCATGAAGGAGAAAATTTCATGTGTCGAAGCAACATCCACCATCATTTCTGGTATCGGTAATGAAAATTTATCTTCTAGATATGCTTTGTTCAAATCCTTGAAGTCGACACAAACACAAATTTATCCATTTTTCTTTTTAACAGGTACAATGTTAGCTAACCATGTGGGGTATTGCTCTTCTCTTACAAAGCTAGCGTCTATTAATTTATTCACCTCGGCGATGACTTGCTGCTCTATTTTGAGGCGCATTCTTCTTGGAGATTTTTTCACTGAGGTCATGTCTTTGTCCACCCCGAGTTTATGCACTGTAACTTCTGCCAACAGTCCCGACATTTCATCGTAACTCCATGCGAAGCAATCTTTGAATTCTATTAATAGTTTGACCAATTCTAAAGTTTCTTCATCGTTGAGTAGAGAACTTATAAATGTAGGTTGAGGTTGCTCTTCCATCTTGAGGTTAATTTCCTTCAATTCATCGACAGTTGATTTGATTTCTTCCTCGAATTCTGGCGGAGCATCTTCTATTAGCTGATCAGTAGAGTCATCCCCTATATCGAGGCAATCCTCTTCTGATTTTCTTGAACTGAAGTGGAGTTGAATGGCTTTCTCTTTTTGATTTTCTTGAATTTTTACTTTTATTTGTCATAATTTCACGAGAAAAGACAGTTTTCTTTGGAGGCACGTATTAGGCGGCATCTTCATGAATGTCAATTTCATGAACTGAAAATAGTTGTAGATCTCCCTTGACACAATGTTCTTGTCCTTCCTTGTAGTACTTAATGCATTGGTGTAGAGATGATGAAACCATGTTGTGTTCGTGAATCCATGGTCGACCAAGTAGAGCATTAAAAGAGGTCTCGACGTCGATCATATGAAACTTAGTGGTTATTACTAGTTCTCTAATTTTCATAAGAAATGTGATTGATCCAAGGGCTCCCTCTCCCTTTTGGTTAAATCCTCTTAACATCATTTTATTGGTCGTAAGCTCCTGAGCTTCAATGTTCAAATAGGTCAATGTCTAAATAGGCCAATTTTCGTAGACTCATCAAGTTGAGTGATGCTCCAGAATTTATCAAGACTTTGGACAACACAAATCTGCCGACGTTAACGGAGATATAGAGTGGACGATTGTGGTCGGTAGTACAGAGCAACAAATCTTCATCTGTGAAAGTTATTTCATATTGTTCTTTCAACAAGCAAACTTCATCTGAGGATGTGTTGGCCAACTAGGCTAGGCAAATCTCTAGGTCAAGCAAAGCTATAACCAGAGACTCTCTCATCTCTTTTGACAGGATTAGAGCGTCGTAGATGCTTAATTTGGCCAGCAACTTCCTAAGTTGAGCTAGCACATTGTAATCCACTTTTTATGATCATCCAATTTTCTCTTGATTATGTGGTTCTTTTATTGGCAGAGGTGAAGGTAGCTTCTCTCGAGTTACTATTTGCTTTCCTTTATCTGTCGAAGTTGTTCTCGGGGGTAATACTCTTTCGCTCCTTAAGTTCAGTTATGTAATTTCTTCTTCTTAAGATAATATTGTTGAATCTTTCAGTGTTTCTTCTTTGTCAAAAAGATCTAAGTTGATGGCAAGTGGTGCGCCATGGAGCTCGAAGATTGGTTCTTCACTCCTGACGCTATCGTAGTTGATATCGTCGATATCTTCTTCGGCCTTGTTAATGAGTTCATTAGACTCAAGTACAATTTAAGGATCGGTTTAGGAATTGAAATCGAGGCTAGATTGATCAAAATCAATTATGTTATCGCCAAAAATAGTTAAAACATAGTCGGAATCATAATCATTATATTCATAAGACCTCAGAGGGATAAAAAGATAATCATACAAGGTCAGGGGTTTGAGGATTTTCTTCCCTGAATCCGAGACAACTAATCTAGTAGAGGCAACCCCTATCCTACCCTCCGTGCTATCAGTCTTCGTGGTGGTATTCTTCTTCTTTTTTGTCTTTGACA